>JARJDU010028523.1:0-18594 GCA_030264695.1 Lissagria laeviuscula | reverse complement strand
GTTCGTCGCACTATTTCGCGTCCGAACAGTAATCATTTAAAGAATATTCACTTACCGTATAATTTGTCACTAATAAACAATAATTATTGCTGGGAGATTACAAAATTTGGTAAAATTACATTTTGCAACATACAATTACTTTAAAGTAAATTATAAATTTTATGTAATTTTTACATTTTTATGTAAAATTTAATCAGATTTAAGCAAGATTGTGCAAAATTACAAAAATCTCTAATAATTTAAATATATTTTTTTAAATTTAAATTTTTAAACATTAAAATAAGTGTTAATGCGCTTTTCCATCAATATTATAGTAATTTTACGTACTATATAAGTGTAATTTTCGAATAAATTTTCTCCTTTTTTTTTCAATGACTTAGAAAATTGTCTCTGACTATTCAAATTTTTGTTATTTTCTACAGACTATTCTCGTAAATTGCGTTGTGAGTTCCGAACATCATTCTAAAAATGTTGAGCTTATACTAAGTGTATCACTAGGACACGATTTCTACTTGCTAGATTCCACAAACGCTAGCAAGGAAGTGGTGCTAAGCGCGCCTAAAACATTAGGGTCCCGAGCCGCACATATCTCATAGTCTAATTTCCGGGAAGGTCGCTGACTAATAACAACGTGCTCGCTTTAACGTCCTCGAAGCTAACTAAAACTGGTGAAACTGGATTCTAACTTAGGTGGCGTCTTCTGTAATCAGAGTCGGATTAAGACTCCACAAGCTTAGGAATTAGGCTATATCTAATCGTAACATACTTTTTATTCATATAGTTGATTAATTAAAAGTATTTCTATAAAAAGCGTAATCAATTGAAATCAAAATGATTTCTATACCCTACGAAGTAAAATGAATGCCTTATAATTAAACAATCTGACAGAGATAACATTTAATTCGCATTTCGGGAATAAGTGACCTCTCAACAATCCTAAATTCACCTGGTCTGGTCTATGAGAGACTTACATTGTCAGGGAGTTATCGTAAAGGCGAAAATTCCTTGCGAACTAAGTGCCGCGACGTTTGTTACCTGCCGAAAGTAACACGCCGTCGAAAGGAGGATGGTGGATGGTGGATGGGGCGGCAATATCAAGAACGACGGGCGTCTAAATGAGAATGAGAACATGATCGCGGTGCATCTCATTCCCGTCAAAGCAAATGACGAAACGAAGGTGTGAATCGCGAACAGCGAAGAGGCTGAACGCCATTCACTCACACATTGCATCTCGATCTAGTCTACTATCTTGGCAGCAGAGTTGGCACATGCCGACACATCTTCTAACATTACATTACAACTCGTAAGAGCAATCCTGTGCGCCGCAGTTTCTCCCTGGAGCTGCCTGCATACTTATGTGACACTTGGAGATATCTACGCGCCGAAAATATTTAATTAAGATTCGGTAATGGCGTGCGAATGAACATTTGTCCTCTGTGTGGGCTATTGTAGTTGGCGTTATGAGACGCTGACGAAGAAGCGGCGGTGGCGGCGACGGCGGCTTGGTTCACCTGGGTGCGCATACACCGACGCCGCTCTTATAATTCGGGTCTGATGGAGTGCTCTCATTAATGTCACCTCGACAAGGCTTATATCAAATGGGAATTTTATGCTAGCGCCGTAGAGGAAAGTTTACTCACTTGACAAATTATCGTCTAGTAATTGTTTAAACTTATGAGTTATATTGAAAAAAATGACTTTACGAGGAACGTTAAAATAGGTACAGGGGAAATGTAATATGTCTGTGATGACGGTTTTAGTTTGATGTAACTTGGAGATGATAGCTAAGAATTTTTGCGGACAAAAGAAACAACATTTTGGACAATAAGTCGTTAAAGCCATCGCGATGAAATTTAGTGGAAACGATTCCGATGTGTGTTCGACGTTGGAAGAAATGAAAACTTCTATCGGCACATCTATCTAATCGAGTCCTCTAAGTTACTTCAATATCATATGGTATGTTACTCTAAGGTGTATACTGTTTGTTTTATTATTTTGGGAATAGTTAGTAAATCCGGGTATTTTTCATTATGGTTTTCATGAGGGATATTTGAGTAATGAAAGGGAGTTTTTTTGTGGTTGTTGAAATGATGCATGAAAATTCGAGGATATCTAGCAAGATTATTATGTTTTTGGAAACAATTGGTATGTATCATACCTGAGCTGATGCGAGATCGCCTTCCAGACATTTTTGCGCTATTCTAGCACATTGCACTTGTATGAGTCCGCATTTCGGAAATGACTGCCTGTGCTTTGATTTTCTATTTATTCTTGAAGATCATCCAAAACATTTTTCAATTTTCCTTGTAGTTTCTAGCAAGTAATGCCGATACTCTTACAATAATATTAATGCAATACAGTGTATTTTGTTTAATTAAGACGCATTGAGATAAGTACACCTTCTACCAATTAAATTTTTAATTAAAGAGAGAAAAGTTTTATAAATTTTAGAATTATCATCTTGATTTTGATAACGATATATCGAACATATCTTGAAAATCTTGAATCTAGACATAAACAATATACAAGGTCTTTTTGCTGCTAATTCATTTAGCTTTTCGAGTAGCTCAAATTTTTATGATAGTCAATATCATTTTTTTGACCTTGACTTTTTATTACTGTTTCTAGAGCAGAATTTTTTTTAACGGTGTAATCAGTTTTTCTTCAACCCTTACTGTTCTGGAGATATTAAGGTCAAAAGTGTACCGGTTTTTGGCGCCATCTGCAGGTGCGACTGAAAACAGCAACTATTTTTACATATTTTTTTGTACGTTATTTGACTCTTCAGTAGCAATTAAAGACAAGCAGGTGTCTCTTCGCTCAACACTCCTCCCCTTTCTTGTAAAGAATAATTAAATATGAAAGTTTAACAACATCAAACGCGGTTTACTCTAACACTCTGCCATCTCTCAGAAATAAAAAGGTTTGGCGTTTTGTCAGCATTGGAACGTGCCTTGGACTTCTCGAGTCGAGCTCGAAGATTTACCAAGATCGGCTCGAGTCCTAATCCCTAGTCTCATAGCAACTTCTTAGTTTTTTTTTTCTGCAATTGCTCAGAGTATATATATATATATATATATATATATTAATGAACTGCAACTTTTTTCGTTTTTGTAACTGAATTCAAAGTCATCATCGGCGCTTGATTACTGCAAAATTACATACGGCTACAGATAGTGATGTGGATTGTATTGCAATATATTTGAATTACCATAAATCACAGATACTAATTTCTGAAAAAGATACAGTTACCTCACCATATCGTATCTTACAAAACAAAGCTCAGCATTTTAAAATAATTGAATATTAGCTAGTAAAACAATAAAGTTGCACATTAAGAGAAGAAAAGTCAGCAAGGCAAGATCTCTTCAAGATTCAAAATATTGACCACTAATTCTATAAATCTTTAACTTTTGATTCAATGTTTGATTATATTTTGAGAAAGATTAACAGTTTTTCAACAAATTTCAAATCTAAATTACCTTAATTACCAAAACTTTTGAAATGTATTCACACAAGTAGAATAGAGCTATACCATTATAGTTATCACGTGACCCCGTCGTATTTAAATATTAATCTCCTCGCTTCATACCGCCCACAAACTGCCATGTATATTACATTTCGACAGTGCATTCACTGCTCGGGGTTGCTCTCCTAGGTACTAGAACAGAGTACAGAACCACGGAGTTAAGTTATATCCCGTGCTTCATTGTATTGCGTTGTTAGTTTTAGAGCAGCGTATGTTCCTGGTTATACAACCAGCTACAAGCACAGGCGCATCGACAGGAGAGAACGAATTCCGAATGCAAAACGGCAATTATTGTTGTTGTAGCCACGTTGTACATTCAGTTAACACGAAAAGTATTTATCATTCGCTAGCAAGCCGTTCCCCGATGAGAATTTTCACACATTTAAAGCATGTAAAGTTAAGTTAATAATTCCCAGATTATCTATCTATCTTAATTGCATTACATTAAATTTATTGCAACAATAAATATACATCTAGTATCAATACAACTGAATAATAACACATTTGAGAAAGTTTAATGCAATTTCACAACGAATTAGCAAAATTCAAGGAACCGAATAACGCGGCCTAATTGACTCCGAACTGCATTGTGTGCGAGGAGGCCAACACTGAAAGATTACGTTTTATGCGCGATGCATCAACTGACGTCGACTGGCGTCGCTGGATGGCATTAACATTACTTACATTACTAGCATTAGCTGGATATTGCATCTAATGCTAACGACTAGTTGGTTATGACTAGACGACAAGAACGTATTATTTCATTCGCATATACCACCCACAGTCAAAACGCTCAACCACCATAGACGAATTCAACCTAGCTTCTAGCGTAATATGTGTATAGGAGTATTGCCCAACTACCATCAGAGAGTTTACACAGCGTTGGCGGACTCCGGAGAGTTCGAAGTTAATCAACCGAATTTCTCATTCATACGTACACGAAACATGGAGCCGCATGCGAATATCATATTTTCTGCTCGGTGCACTTTCATCATTCGAATTTCGTGCATTTCTCTAACGCAAAATTAATTTCCGTATAAATATTCTTACCTATAGGGTTTACCTCTCAACCTACATGCACATACATGCACATATTCCATCTCTAATTTCAATTTAATGCAATCAACTTTAGGGAAACCTATTTGCAGGTTGTTAGTAGAATGTTAAGTTGTTACGAGTTTGGAATGAAGTTACTACAATCATTTTAGAAACTCGATACTTAAAAAGAAGCGCAATCATCCAAAAAATGTGGTAGTTATATTAGATGATAACGAAGTCAGGAAATCGGGAAATGAAAATCGCGAAAAAAGTTGATGTCACCCTTTGGGGGTATTTTGGAATCTAAACAGTAAATTAGCTAGAACGCAGCATGCCCATCCGATTTTCAATTCCCATCTTGGATGAGCTGCAAATTATTTCCGGGTGGTAGAGACAGAGGGTAAGCATGTATGCGTTTGCAATTCACATTGCTACTAACGTTTGATGGTTGAAGAATTTAATTTTTTTAAGAATTAAATTATTTTCGAATACAAATATTTTTTGGTACTAATACTGTCAATATAAATAATATTTTGGTGAAGATGCGATGGTTGTCTGCTTAAAAGTAACGAACATTATGAGGATCCCGGCGCCTTCACCAACACCTTAGCTGTATACCGTATAATAACTATAACTGTAACTCTGGCGCTGTCGTTCAGAAATCCCTAACAAACGCATTGCCTTCACTCGTAACTTAGATATCGCGTCGTTATACTAATAATATGCCAGCGGTATAATCATGCTTGTCGCATTTTCTTCCTACGCCCAGCATGACAAGTTATATACTATAATATACAAGGATTACAGGCATTCTGGGACCTTTCCTTCAATTTAAACCACAAACCTTACTTACCTGGCTTCACTTTCTTGAAGTAGATGCAAATGACAGGCATTCCCTTTTCTCATAATGGTGTCGTATCGCTTATTATCAAAATATACCTTTCTCTTAAATCATTTAATATTTCAAAAAATTGAATTTTCCTCTTCTAGCTGCAATGCGAACTAAACTTTATTTTTATGCATTCAAAAATCTTTCTTGGTTTGTGCTGACTCGATGGAGAAAAGTAAAAAGGTTCAAGTATAGGATTCACGCGTCCTAAGCCGCAAGCCGATTACACTTGTATCGCAGGCGGCGGTAGTAGCATACAACCAGCCTCTCCTGAATAACAATGCGATGGTAAATAAGAGCAGCTTAAGGTGTCAATAAAACTACCAGCCGCTCATGATACGTATTTCCGGCATTCGGGTATTACCCCTCTTGCCTCATTTTTATTTTTTACTCTCTACGAGTGCGTATCTATTACGATTTCTGTTTCCGAAAGTCTGTCGCCGAAGAGAGGCAAACATGTAGAACATTTGGAGTATTTGTTAAGAGGAGGAAGGCTTTTTTCTTCTACTGTTTTATCAGCTCTTATCTGTCTCTCTGTTCGTATTGTTGCATGCGCTATATGTCAAATATTCGAAATTATAATACTTTCTCTAAGTATGGTGTCTTATTGAGGTATTACGTTTGTTGAGTTTCAAGTAGACTTTTACCTTACCCGCTTTGCAATTTTGTATCTCGAGTTGGTGAATTCGTGACTCGTCAAAAGTTAACGGAAGTCTTGCTATGAATTGATATCTACTATATCTACATAGATATAGTTTCCTGTATAACTTAATTTTTTTTTGCTACACGTTTTTATTTTTATTTTTTTTTCAATAACTCAACAGACCGTCGTAGGTAAACTATGGAAGTTCTTGCTCAAAAATGCCTGTGTCTCGCATAGTAACTGATCGTGGCTTTTGAGGTTTAATCGGTAAGAGAATCGGTAACTACGCATTAAGATCAATCCTTCGCAATAGTTCGGTTGTTGTCAGCTGTCATAAATTTCAAATTTTTGCGTTACTTTTTGACCTTTAGGATTGGTTTGTTTTTTCCGCTCACTTTGATGGCCATTAATTTTATATGGCCACCCTTAATTTTTTTTCCTACAAATTTTGTCTTCCAATTATACTCTCGATCTACCTTTTTTTAGTTGAGTAGTTGTTTCCGTAGTCTTTCTTTCTTTATCCTGACTACATGCCCTGCCCATTGCAATTATTTTTATTTTGATACCCAATTGTAATAAAGGACTCATAACAGAAAGATGCGCATGAAAAAAGGAAACATTTCTCTTAAGACTAAAACGTTGAGAATCCTTAAATTGCAGGTCGATTCTTGCCTTTGATGTTTTTTGATGAAGTTCGCTAGCACCTCGCTTTGCCACACGCCTTACCCGTTTGTAATTGAAACTATGGGACTTGCAGATATCTATACATAGAAAGCGTTTGCCAATGGTTCAAATGTTTTGCCCCACTAGCATTACCTAATCGGGTGAATTGTCTTAACCCTGATGCACAACTAACTTGCTGATCATTTCATCCAAATTAATTTTAATACAAATTTGCTAAGAGGAAAATTGATTATGATTGATAGAAATGTAGCAATGAAAATAGATAGATAGAATATATGAAATGGGATGGAATTGGAAATTGTTTCAAACGAAAGCGTTTAGAGGTTGAATTTAGCTTTATGTAAGTTTTGGGAATCTGGTAACAAGGCATTTAAATTCGTAATCTGTATGCAAGTCGAGTTTAAGTTTAGACAACGTCGAATACGATTCGGCGGTACTATTGAAGAGATCGATGAAGATTTGCACTTACCAGCCAGCCAGCCAATGATAATGAATATTGGATGAAAGTGTGTAGTGTGTTTTATAGTTGCAGTTTAAATTAATTTTGAAAAATATTATAATCTTATTTTATATTGGATATTTTGCCAGTAATAACGGGAATTTGTAGCTTTCATCATTAACATTTAATTTTAAACATTAAAACAGATTTTATTGCGCCATTTAAAAGTAGCTAAAAGTTTACACAAATTAATGGTTATATAGTAATATTATACCTTTTTGCGCATTTTAATCTGCTAATTCAAAGGTTCAAAAAATCTGTATGTACTTACATTCTACCCGTCGGATATTAATATTTTTTTTTCAATTTCAACAACGCCCGTATATTCAATCCCAATTGTAATGCAATCGCATTATTTAGATTTTACTCTATTGTGGTTTATATGAAAGCATTGACACGAGAAACAACGGAAATATGCAATTCGAAAAAAAATCTAACCATTTTTGCAAATTCTATACATGGTGCATGAGCAATAGCAAATCAACCACTGAGTTGAAAAATTAAAAGCCGCGCACAAATTCACATCCGAGTGGATGTTTGAAAGCACGACCAGTTTGCAATTTGTTCACTTTAATTTAATTAGATATTTTAATTATGTTTGCTTGTATTTGGTCGTTACGTTCATGTACATATGTAGTTAGTTTACATTATACGGGGTGATACACCCAACCTTAAAAAAGTAGCATATAGACTAGACTAGAGCAAAATGACCGAATTGGTAATCAAGGAGACACACGGGGCGCATCAAATTAAACATGTTTCGTGCTTGCACTGCTGGACGCCACCAAGGCTGGTTTCCTAATCAACAGAGTCGCACCTTGCTCTCGTCATAACTCAAGTCGTTTTTAAATCGTGCGGATCCAACAGTGTCATTAACAATATTAAATCGGCGCGACGCGGAAATAAGTCGGTTAAAAATTCGAAATCGGTTGATTAATGACCAATGGGCATAGCGCATTGATTAATCACCTTGTGACTACATCCAAATTACGAATCAATTTTTCATGGAAGCATAATCTCTTCATAATAAATATTATGAAATAGGCATTTCTAGGTGATGCAGGTATTTTAATTGAGTGCAATTTTATAAAACACCCAATTTCCGTCGTGAGCATATGACATTAGGAACGTTAGCGGTATTCATGTCTCATAATCAGCGTGCATGAGTAATGCGCGCCCATCATCGACGAGGAGCACTTCCTTTTAAGCGTTTTGAATATTTAATGTCGATGCGCGAACTCGTAAACCACGCTCGAGTCCATGTCGTACGCGAAAGCATATCTACAACTACGTGATTGAAACTTACTTCTAAGTCTTTTCATTACTCGTTCCTCTCTCTCTCTCGTTTCAATCCATCTCGGCAAATGTTTGTTGGGTTTTGACAACTCGAAGCTTCTGACGAGTCTAATTAAATATTACCAAAAGCTTCCATAATACACGGACATAATGAATAAGAGGAAAATTCACTTAAGGCTTTCCTGAGTGAGTGACGATAGCTCAGTAAATGCAATAGAGAGAACGAGGTGGAAACTTTGCTCTCGGCTAAGGGTTGCCTTGCCAATCGTTGCCAACAAGTCATAAACTATCCATAAAGAGGATGATGACTTTCGAGTGAAACGTAAAATTTTCACGAGCGTGGGAGTAATAGAGAGATTCAGGGATATTTCTGGCATAGAATATACTAGTTTAGTTTATTACAATTTGTCGTGAACTTAGTTAGTGTTAGTTAGTCATAGATAAGGGACAACTTTTGCTTTTCCTACTCGCTGTTACTAAAATGCTGAAGCGTTAAATTATTTATGATATAGAGTTATAATGAAGGGTGAATTTAATTTCTAATTGCTAACTGCCGAAATTACTAAAAAACGCAAAATTCACAAAATTACTCTTCATTTTTCTCTTTAGATGGGAAACTAACGCACTAACTTTATTTGCACCACCTTCAAAGATTCAAGATTTTATCATTCTCAGCATAGAATCCTCACCCATTGCCTTTGGCTCTCCTTATAACTAGCAACTTCCATTACAAAATGAACAAATTACGCTCTCCAATGGAGAAACTTAAGTTATCCCGACATAAAATCTCCCAGTCGTTCACTTAGATTAATGAACGGGTTTGTTTTCTCTTAGCTTCTTTCGCAAATAACTTTTTTCACTGCTTTTCGATTTTATGTCCCGCGTCCCTTCCACCATCTTCCGACTTACGTGACACTCAAGATACCTGCAATCATCCCTGGCTAATAGTAACTCTCTAACCGTCTAGCAATAAAAAACATTACACAGACCGGCACATTAGTGCAAGCGACCGACCCGAAAGTCTAAACGTAGGATGCATGCGAGCGAACGAAGGAAGGTGAAAAGGACGACGCGACGAGACAAAATGAACGTTGCGAACGTCCGGCCATAGTATGCTAGACAACAAACAGCCGCGGGATAGAACTATTATGAAGTAACCGATGACAAGATGCGTGCGTCTGTAATAGTTGATTTCATCGTCAACCATCTTAGTAGTAGGTGGTAGTAGGCTATTGTTAAATAGAGGAAAAAATGCTGTTGTATTGGACACTGTTGTATTTGGGAAAAAGGAGAAGAGAAAAGGAGAAAGGCATTCACTTCACATCACACTTATACTCCGCCAGTAGACATTAACGAGGCTAAACGCAAGTGATTTATATAATACCGGGATAATTTATATTTACATCCCCGCGATTCGGCAATCCAAATTAAGATTTATCTCTTTGATGAACGTGAGATGTTTGCTGTTGCTCAAATTTCCGTCTTTTTAGATTATCTACTAAACAGGAGCGTATCTAGGATGTTTAACGCCAGGTTTGTTTTGCTCCTCTTCCCTTCTAGAAATAAAATAAACATTTGCCTAGGCAAATCAAAAGTCAAGTCACTACTTCTAATACCGGCGAATTCTCCTAACTCGCGTTTTTCCCAGTTTCACACCTGAAAATGTTTTTTTTTTTCTAAAAATGTCTATAAGTTTTGTGTTTCATCCGGAAAAAGTAACAAGACAGATTTTCAATTTTGTATTATTGATCGATCGGTGCCAAATAACAAGAAAACTTACATGAAGCTAGTAGTAACTCATTTTATCACTATATTTACACTGTTTGCATCTAAGTAATCTCTTCCATGCACGGATAGATGATGAACGGATGATCGCGAATTGAAAAGGAGTAAGAAGAAGAAGAAGCAACAGCTCTTCTAACCTCACCATCCGCTCGTAGAACGGTGAACAGTAAGTGTGCGCATAAGAAAAAAGGACAAAGACGACGCTCTCTGATGAATATTTCAGCGTGCAGCCGGAGATTTTTGTCCGTGATAATACATATTTTATAAGCTTTCGACTGGGATTTTCGCTTAAAAGTGTCTATTATATGATGATGCCTGGAAGGAACTCTCACCGTTCGACCGTCGTATGTTTCGCTGCGATTTTCCTTAGTTTCGTGCAATTTTCCGCTCCGGTTTGTCTATAAGGTACGAACGGAAATGGTAGAGTTAAGAGTTGATATAGTGAATATTCTTCACTATCGCGTCGCCATCTTTCAACATCTATTAGGCTACGAGTGGCGCATTAAGAATCGTTTACTATTAGGATTAGTGCGCGTGTTGAAAGGGTTTTTAAGAGGTACCGACAGAGAATTTATGTATGGTATAAACAAAACAATTGACATTGGCAACGACGTTTTAGGAAATAAAGGAAAAATATTTTCAAATCTAGATTTATGCGTTGTATTACGGTTTCAAAATGAAATGCGCCACCACCGTTCTCTAATCCGCGAAATAATGCATGATAGTAGTGAGCGTAAGTGCAGATATCGCCGAGGGATGGACTCATGCCTTACTGTCTATACTCTCTATCAAAATCGACTGTTTCGAGATCTGTATACTTCTGGTGTAACATTGATATTTTATTGAATTTGTTTTCAATTCAATAATAAAAAGTTAAATATTCCGAAATATATAAGACAATCTAAGAAATAAAAATTAAACTTTTTGCTTTGTTGGTGGTGACGTTTGAAAGTTGGCGACTGTTGAGGAGGAGAAGAGTGAGTCGCAACCGACGTGCGAGACAAATGATGCTGTTGAATCGAGACTGAAACGCCGAAATCTGTTGAAGAGTTTGCCGGCAAGGGCGGCAGCGAAAACGTGTGGAAATCTGATCGGGTGATTTATTATTTGCGATTCTATCTGTTTTCTTTCATCCTACAAACTCGTTTTTTTGTGGGCGGGTGCTTCAATCAATCGCAAATGTAAATTTAAATTTTTCTTACCATTTATTTTTACCATTCGTTGTCTAAAAAAACTAAAGGATCCCATTCGATTAGAATAAATTGTTATGAGCGTTCAGAATGATATGAAAATAAATCGAAATCAAATACAAAGTGTTAATAATATCGAAAAAAGTTATTGGCAAGCTAGGCGTTGTGAATATGAATATATATTTTTAAAGAAAAACGGAAATGTAAGAAATCAAAAGGTTCAAAGCAATGACGCACAAAATATGCTACCTTTGGAGGCATATCCGACTTCTCGCGGTCTGCGTACACACGACTTGTTAACTTATTGCACGCAAAAGTCGCAGGCATAAGAAAACCTTTCAGCTTTCCGACGGCTGTGATAATAGGGGCACCACAAGCCTAAAGCCATCTGCAGCGCTGTTTGCACCGCCGAAAGTGAAGCAATGCGAGCTAAAATAAGTGGACTATTGAGCCTATTGCCCCAACTTCGAAAATGAAAATATGAGTTGATGCGATATGAAAATCCGGCATTCGCCTGAGGAACGAAAGGGAAATATCGCTGTTAAATTGGCGGAAGTGATCTTCGCAATGCTGAGCCGGTATCTTCGTCCCTTTGCTGTCTTCTTCTTCTTGACACTCCTTGCATCATATTGCATTCGTTTGCGTCCGCGTGGCTTTGAAATCTTTTTGCCTTTTTGCTATCGCCGCCGCCGCTCGCTCACTAACGAAAAACCTGCAGCGCTTTTCGTCTTCATCTGGCGCATCATAAACGGCTGCAAAACGAAGTAAAGCAAGCAAGTGAACGAGAAGTTAAGCGGGTTGCACGTCACGACCGGGACCTCTTTCAATTTTCATAATTTTCCACGCGGCGGAACAATGCCATCCGGTGTTCTCTCAATCGGATATCATCCTTTCTTGTACTCCTTAAGCCTACAACTCAATTCTGTCGCAAAAGTTGAAGAAGTATCTATATCAATCTATATATATATATAGGATGAGTTTAATAGTTTGAGGACGCAAACTGAAACAAAGACTCACAACTGGTATTGTCGTCCGAACAGACTCCACGTAGGGGAGTAAAGCGGAGAAGGCGCTTACCGGCACTCAGTTCAAGTATTTCCTAATATTCTTAGCATTCTTTTAGTCTTCTTAGCGTCTTATGAAGTCTAGATATACGTACAGTATCGAGACAACATTATCGACTTAATCATTATTATGAAGTTTGCCATATTTCGCGCAATTTATGAGCTTAGAGAAAAACACGTGGTAATTACGAAGTACGACCGACGACGCACTCATAAAAACTGGAAAATCAGGCTTTCTTTTATTATTGAGCATGTGGTATTGAGGGAAAATTTTAAACTTCATGTTCGTGTATTGCTTGATTGCAAAGCTAACGCCTTGCAACAACGAAAGGGAGCGGGAGAGGGAGCTTTTCCTTGTGTATTTCAGAAGGCAAATCATTGCTTCCATGCGTCCTTCTGTAATAATAACGCAATAAATCAGTTTAATTACTAGTCAGACGTATAATGAATAATTACCAAACCATGGCAGAACAAAACAAAACAACCACACACAACGTCGGCTACTTTTATTATGCGCCTGCTGCCTGTTTTCGTTTGGCATAACAAGTGTTATAATAAATTAAATTTTTATGATTTTTTTCTTTCTTACATAATTAAACATATTTGAAACTTTGAGGTTATTTTAAGCAGTTTTTATGGTCTTAGGGTTGATTAAATATATAATTAATTATTTTATCGAAATATTACAATGACGTCAAAACTTTAAATCAGTGATCATTTAAAATGTTTCACTATATGAAATTTTCTTAAGGATCATCACCAATGAATAATAATTACAAAACAGTTCCCGTCGGTTTTTATGCGGTCGTTATGTACGCTGAAGAGGACTAAGGCGTCGTGGAGAAGACGAAGCGCCCACTTGTATATTGAGACACGGCTGCGGCGCCTGCTCCCAGCTCTTGGTGGCGGCTATATAGTCCACCGCACGGCGATGTTTCTCCCGCGCAACTTCCACAACTCGCACAGTACGGCAGCAGCCGTCGACCACGCAGCATTCGTCCTGTTGCCTGCATCGAGTTTGCGAGTCCTGCGAACGCGCGTCTTATCACGACTGTCGCCGCAGCACTTCGGTTATTTATGATCTTAACGGTTCCAACGATCTCAACCGCTTCCACGCAGTTCTAAACTAATACTACTAATATAAAAGGATTAAAAAATTTAATTAAATTTCTTTGATTTCATCCTTTTAAGGTAATCTTTAATTTAATTTAAAATTATTTAAAATAAGGGGTCGCCGTGGCGGAAAAATGATGCTTAGAGCAAGTTTGATCTAATATAGCTTTGAAACTCATTCCTTGTTAAATAAAAAATTGCAAAATAAATGAGCGTCGGTTAGAATGCCAACCGAAGATGATTCGTATATGAACGGCGTCGGACGTAGCGTCTACCAGCAAGCATCGACGGGGGAGAAGCACGTGCTCTTCTATCCCACGTCGCCGGCGCCGTCCGCCACCTCCGAGACGACGGAGCGCCGCAGCTGGTCCCAAGCGTCCTCCTCCTTCGTTAACGCACATGTGAGTTTACATATCCGATGTATAAATATTCAATTTTCTATCAAATCTGCTTGGTTTTCCTATTTGCATTTGCATGATTTGTTTTTAATAACAAAAAAAAACATTTAAATGATAGTTTTGAGAATATCCGTTTTATTGGTTCATATCACAAAAATTTATAAAAATTAATATTAATTTGAAATGGAAACAGGTCGATGTCGGATGTCGGTTTTATGTCACAGGTGCATTCACTGTAACACAATAGCAACGTGTAAATATTCAAAAATTGGAAACAGTCAATCAGTATCATTTCGAATTTGTACCGTCAAAAATTTTTTTTACAATACGAAGAAAAATGATGCTGAAAAACAATGAAAAATAAATATTTTTCAATGCGTTCGTAATTGATAGGTATTTGATGAACGCCGATGCAAATGTTTGCATTAAAATGCAATTATGCAATGTGCGTGGTTTTTTTCTCCAAACATTTTTCACGTTTTATCGCCACAGAGTGCATATTCATACGATCCTTCATTTCCAATTTAACACTCTACGTTCCAAGTGTATTTTTTACCAAAATTTACATTTTCCGGCATTTTGAGTTATATATGCATTATTAATGTTTATAAATATTCAACCATAGTATTAATAGTAATTGATATTTTATTTTAAACTGTTTCACATATTGATAGTCTGTAAATATTTTAATTATTAAATCAATAAGCGATTGGAAAATATTGACGTATTAATTGCCTTCTCATTAATTATTTAATATTTTATATACATAGATTACGTAGATTATATTTTAAGTCGGTATAATTAGGTTTTTAATTAGTTACGAGAGAGAAAAAAAAATTACTTAAAATTGTATATAATTCACAATTTATACCATCATATTGCTTCACTTATCTATTCATTCTTCGCTGATTCACATTAATTTCCTAGCAATTCCATTCATTTCGTCCTGTTTCTTCACTCACAAGTGACTTTAACGAACGACGAACGCTCGGTTTACTTAGGATGCAAAATCATTTCCATCGTTGCTTTATCTTACCTACTTCATATTTCTTTGCAATTTGTAATTTCTTACTGAGATCTACGCCGTGCAGCGTCTACTAAGTTCTGCTTCACGACATCGCCATCGTTAAATTTTCTTACTTTTCACTTTAAAAGACTTTTCACATTTCGCGTCCGTCTTGTTCGCCTAACTCGGTCCTTGACTGAAGTTTGCTCTTAATTCATAATTTGTATCAAGGCAACATTCCCATTTTCATGCATATTAACCATACAAAAATTTCAAATTGCGCTAATTTTCTGTTTCAATTTGTCTCGCATAATTTTAGGTTAATAGATCAAAGTAAAAATAACTTAAACTTCGGAGTTATCGTCGGAATACATATAGCATAGAATATAAAAAATTTCAAATATTTTCATTAATATTAATCAAACGTACCAACAGCGGGGTTCAAATATATTATTTTCTTTTTTGCGATACATAAAAACTTCGATAAAATGTCGAACGCAAGGCATTCCCAAGACTTTGAGCCTGAATATTCTAGAGAATATAAATATATAGGCAAACCAATCCCGGTCTCTCTTCCTTCATTCGATAGCGGCACGTCGCCAACGGAAAGGTTTTAATATTTAATAAATGAAAATTTTTCGTCGCCGCTTCATCTACTGTATGCTTTATGCATGTTTATGTAAATCGAGTTAGGTATTCTTCCAAACTAAGATAAGTGCTTATCTTCAATCAATATACACATGCTTAGACATTCTAAATTAGCTCGCATTTAATAATTGATTGCGAAGATAAAATATATGCCGCTCGCTATGGCATCTAACTATAGATATAGTAAAGCATGATTTAATAGTTATAGCTGCACATATCGAAGATCAATCCAACAATCATATTCTTAGTGTTTTACTTATTTCAAAGTGCATTGCATTGTCTGAATTTGAAGAAATTGCTAAGAAAGAGTATGAAAAGTATGAAGGTAGATATAAAATGGCAAATTGCACTTTAATCGCAAACCACTACATTCGAAAAAAGGCACTCCTTCAACCGCCAAAGAAAAATAGCTGGAAGTCACGGGACTTCTCCTTCAGCCAAAGATATTCCCGAACAATATGAATGCAATATCTCCCCCCCATACCATCCTTGCAATGAAGAAAAAGAAATAAAAATTTCTTCCATTACTGCTGGCAGAGTGCACTCTGCAACTGAGACTGAGATTTTGCATAAAAAAGTTAAAAAGTGTCCTAGAAACTAAACCACGTTCAGCTACATCCTCTAGAATTTCAACTTAATAAATAAATGCATTTACTGAACACCCTGTAATAATTTCGAAGACTAGGTATAACCAAGAGAAGAGAAGTAAGTCTTCAATTACAAGCGCGTCGTCGATTTTTCTTGTGCCAACGACGCAACAGAAAAAATAAGAGGAGAAGGGTTGCGAGCATGGAATTGTAGTAAACCGGCGCTGTGGCGCACACTTCGCGAGCTATCAAACCTTCGAGTTAAGAAGTTCTTTTCTTTCTTTCCTAACTAAAACGCAAAAGGCACACTTATGTAGGCGTCTTAGAACGCTGAAAGCGGTTTGGCGCAGCAGCGACGGCGGGTAATTCCGGCTAGCGGCTGACGCCCGTGGAGGAAAAACATAAGGCGGAAGGAAGGAAACTCGGGGACGAATTAATGCGGCGTGAAATTCGGCAATTAGATTTTTTGATTGAAATATCAATCCTTGACAATCGCCGAGGGTATTATTACTCTTGTGCGGATTTTTAGTTTTTCTTTTAAAGAAAAAATCTATAAAATATATAGATAATCAGGTGTGATAAGTCATTTCCAAATGACTTTGTTGTATGCTTCATTTTTCTAAATTTATTAAACCAATTTTGGGGGGACAAAACTATGGAGGCCAAAAAATGAGCTATTTTCGTCGTTTTTTTTTTATACTAAAAATAACTCCTGGTTTTTTGCATGTTAGTAGAGCAACATTTTAACTTCCTCGAAACACTTTTTTTTTTGTCAATATATTATGTTTATCACTGCCTTGGCAGCTGCATGGTTTGTGAAGAACTGGAACATTGTAGAACAACCAAACTTATAATAACCCTAAATTAAATCATCTACCTTGTAGCGTAGGATGTTTTTTTTAATTTAAAAGAATACTAAAATGATGACAATTGTGAAACAGAAATGCATTATTTTGCCAAAAAAATCGATTTCAAATGGTAATATAAAATCAAAAAATCTAATTAATCCCATGTAACAAATAAAGAATTTCTTTTTATTTTTCCAATTGGTGCTAAATAGATAGGCGAAATTTGAATATTTTGGGCTTATTTGCAAGCCAGATAAATAGTGATAATTGTGGTTGTAGCCAGTCGCCAGAATTATTGCGCCTAACATGTGATAAACACCCTAGGCTACAAAATTAATCAAAATTTTCTGTTTTTTTTTTTCTCCTGTTATTGCAGTTATTTTTGCAATCTGTTGCCAAACTGACCGGCGCAGTTATAATCTTTTGGGCTCATTCGTAAGCCAGATGATTTTCGAAGATTGTGGATATAGTCAGACGTTGGAAATATTACGCGTCTGGGGTGAAAATCACACCTAAACTCAAAAATAAGTTGAAATTGGTCGGTATTTTGCCAGTTTTTGTTGTTATTTTTGAAAACTGTTGCTAAATCGATTTAAGAAATTGAAACCTTTTAGTCTTGTTTGTGAGCCAGATAAATTAGGAAGATTTTGGGTAAACTCAACCGTGGAATTAATGCGCGTAATGGGTGAAAATTCTCTCAAACTCGAAAATTTGTTGAAATATTTTGTTTCTTTCATCTTGTTTTTGTTTTAATTTTAATTTTTGCTAAACTGACCGTCGAAATTGGAATCTTTTGAACAAATTTGTAAGCCAGATAAACTATGAAGAGTGTAAGTGAACTCAGCCATCGGAATTATTGCGCGTAATGGGTGAAACATACCCCCAAACTGGAAAATCATTTAACATTTTTTTTTTTTTTGCTTTTGTTGTTATTTTTGTAATTTGTTGCTTAATTGATCGGCGGTAGTGGAATTTTTTGAGTTCATTCGTAAGTCATTTGTGAAAATTGCGGGTGTAGTCAGCTGCTGGAAATATTATGCGTAATAGCCAAAAAAATCCTAGTATTGGAAGCAAAAAATGGACAAAATCGGTTGCATTGATCCGAGATTTTTTTATAGTCAAGTGAAAAAGTATTGTTTTAAGAAAAAGCGAGTTATAGCATCAAGTTTGCTTTACTCTCTAATGTAATAATGTGAATTTATCGCTGTAACTTTGTAACGAAGTTTTTTACCGAAATATTCAGAGTACAATACCATTTTTATAATGTCTCACGGTTTATCTAATAAATCTAATAAATATCAACAAAAGAATATTTTAATATTCGAACAATTTGTCAATTAAATCACCACTACTACTAGAATACACGAAATAAATGTA
>JARJDU010028506.1:0-14343 GCA_030264695.1 Lissagria laeviuscula | reverse complement strand
ATCATAGGAATATTTGCCAATGTGGAGGACACATAGAGCAAAATTTCAAAGCATACACCCGCATGAAGACCAAACATTTGGAAACTCATGAGTTCTTTGCCGAATAATCCGACTGCAAAGAACGTGATGATCGTACACCACATCGAGAAATCGTAACCCCATGGAAGGAACAATAAGCCAGTGTTGTATTTCTCCCAGTGTGTTAAATAGAAATGTATGAGGACATTCCAGACGATGAAGAACATGCGAAGCGCGTTGATACTTTGTTCATCGCTGCGGCCGAAGACCGAGAACCAGGCGATTGGGATAATGGCGGCTGTTAATGAGTCAAGACCGTGATCGAAGAGTTCACCTAGAGGTCCACTGGTGCCTGTACGTCGAGCTTGTTTGCCATCTATTCCATCTAAAAGCATTTTAATGATTAGATATAATATCAATATTGTTTGATGAATGTATTTACCGAGCGTGTAAGCAAGAAATAGGAATATTGAACTTGTTAGGAATACCCAACTGGGTATTGGAAAGTCTTCCAAATGATCAGGTGCATTCGCATAGAATTCATAGTCATATAATGTTAGGAGTCCCAGCATTGCAAGTGTAAATAGAAATCCTGTGAATGTAAGTAGATTGGGAGCTATCCATTTTGGGCATAGCTGAAACAAATGAACTATATCTTTCTTGTGTACATGATGAAAATAGAATAGTGGGTATGGGCTTATCTTAACATAAGTTACCAAAGGTTAAAAGTTATTCTCACAGATACATTTGAACCTATTGAACTACATTATTGAACTTATTTAGTATAATGTATTGATATGTTACCCTTGTTGATAAAAAATATATATGTCAGCAGAATACATCATTGATTTATTTTTATCTTATAAGGAAACTATCAATTACAGTCCATGAACGGATATACAATCATTAAAAATATAAATTACTCATAATACACTTACCAATATCATTTTATTCCAAAATGGGTGCATTATATATGTGCTAAGTGGACTAGTATCTTTACAACTATACTGTAAACAGAAACACATTTATTGCCATTATAAAAAGATTATAAAACGAAGATATGGAATAAGACAAAACTTAAATATGCCCAAGATAAATAAATAATTTTGAGAAAAACTTAGGTTAGATCCAAGTTTCGCAAATTGCCGGTTCTCAATAAAAACTCAAAAACAAATGCAACCAACCTTATAATTTTCAAACCCTACCAAATGGTCTTTGGTTAAATAAGTCTTCATTTTGCTAGTGTGACGTTTTTGTACAAAATTAATAAAAAAACAACTATTTAAATATTCCTCCGCTGATATATCCAGCTGGTCATTTATCGCACGCCACTTCGATAGGCAATAACCGCAAAACCACGACACAATAAAATTAAAATAAATTTGCAATATTCACAAAACAGATCCGTGCGAGCACTTGACAATTAAATATAATAAATAAAGTTCTTTCGCTTTTTTTGTTTTACTATAGGAACTGGCAGGAACAGTCGAAAACAAGTGATAATCGCGTCACCATAACACAATCCTCACAATACTGCCGCTCGATGGCTCGAGACACGCACGAAATTAAATTAAATAAACGTATATACGTGCGTGCGGAGTGCGTCCGACTGTTATCTTTTGACTCATTTAACTTATAGTTCGTATTTAAATCTATCTTATCACGGATCCAAATTGAGAACTTATTAATGTGCTATCAAGCACTCATTCGTATTCCGCCATTTTGTATCGTCGTAGTTGAGGAATGAATCGGCAGATGGCGCTTACTGCATTTTGATAAAATTGAAAATCATCTTATATTTTATTTACATTTATATTTTCAGTCAACAGCTATATATATATCTAATATATAATAATAACATTTAAAGTTGTTTAAGAAAATCTTTAATATATGCTTTCTTTACTTCTTCACGGTTTTCAATTAATGGCAGAAGAGGATATTTGCCTTCTCTCCTTCTTTGTGATTGAACAAAACCCTGCAAAAATGATACATATTAAGCGTTTTTAATGAAAATATTATTATCTTATGTATATTCTGTAACTGTACCCAAAACGACTTGCAATATTGGTAATTTTCCATAGCTTTTAAACATTTCTCTTTGTCATAATTGTTATCGTTTAAACACTTGAATGTTAAATTTTGCTCTTTTAAACAAGGATTTAATAATTCATGATTTGGTGCTTGAATTCTTCCCATATTTATTAATTATTACCACATATGCATCAATTTATTTATAATAAACAACTTGATGCTTTGCAAGGCTTTAATATCTAAGGTTAGGTTTTATTTATATCATTTATTTGCAGTCTTATGCAGTTGATAAGTAGAGTTTATTTTTAATAAATACAAATAAACCCACAATTATTGAAATTATTTTTTAATCCAATTCTATATTTAATTATCTTTCAATAAAATAAAATTCAATGAAACTTGTGATTAATTTAAGTTGGTAGCACTGAAATTACTCTCCTGTCAAAATGACATTTACTTGTTTATTTCATCTGTCATCTGTTATTTTGTCATTTCATAATTATAAATTCGTTTCTTAAGTTTTATCAACTTGCAGAATTTGTGTTAGTGGCGAGATCATCGTGTAATGGGGCCCGGATGGTTCGCAAAACACAGAACGGTAAATCTCCCAAGAAATCGCGCAAGAGCGACGCCGACAGTAACCTAATGTTCGGACGCGCGGACACATCAGTGCACAAACGCAACTTATGTATCGTATCATTTCCGATCATCTTCCTCTTCAACCTGTTCCGATCACTCCTATATCAAATTTTCGTTATTTTTCGTTTCGTTTATTGTAGCTCGTCGTACTATCTAATCCGCAAGCGCAGGCATGACCAGTGCATGCAGCTAGAAGGTACATCAGAAACAGTTGTCATCGAAGAGATACAGGACATGAGTGTTGGTGGACATAGGAATTCAGGGCCAGGGCCAGGTGATCCTCTGCTAGCTAAACAGAAGCATCATCATCGACGTGCGTTTGAGTATATATCCAAAGCTTTGAAAATTGATGAGGAAAATGAAGGACAGAAGGAGTTGGCCATTGAGTTGTACAAGAAAGGCATCACTGAATTGGAATTGGGAATTGCTGTACAATGTTGGGGAGGTCGAGGTGAAGTTTGGGAAAGGGCACAGAGATTGCATGAGAAGATGAAGACTAATTTAGCAATGGCAAAGGACAGGCTGCATTTCTTAGGTATTTATTTTGTTAAACATAAGATTTGCTCAATGCCATCTTGATTTGTTGGTTTGGTAAAATTTTAAAGTTATTATTGGTAAGTAGGCACATATTTTGTTTATAGCTTGATGATTGTTGAACAGCCTTGTTTATTCATTTCAAGAACAAAATGGCATTGAGCAAGATTCCTCGATTGAGTAGGTATTGCTTAAAAGTTGTATGAATGCATTTATTTTATTTTTATTTGTTTGTTTATATTCTTAGAGAGCATGGGAGTGTTAGAAGATTTAAGTCTGAATGCACAAAATGTGCCTAGTACATCAAGCAGTAGTATTAATGCACCAAAACCGAAATCTAGTCATGTAAACACAGGTAATCATCTAATTCATAGTTTTCTTTATGCATTAGTGGCAATTTTGAATCTATGTTGTTCATTGTTATGTTAGCATCCGGTAAGAAGTTATCTATAGCGGCGAAAAGACCAGCCAACTCGACTCTTTCAAAGAGTCAGACGTTACCTCGAAGCATGGGATCAAGAAACGCTCCTGTACAGCCAGTACGGCCGTTTAATAAGATGTCTTCGACGCCGCCAGCTATTAAGAAGCAGTTATCCATCCCTGGTTCAAGTTCACCCGCACGTAAAACTCCAACAATAGGTGCGTATAGCCATAACAATCGAAATAAATGATGTCGTTTACATTTCTCTTTTTTTTTTCTTACTCTGTAGGAATTGGCAAGGCTAGTACAAGCCGCAAGTCGATGAATCTTCGCGGTGTTGATCCGAAATTAGCGCAGAATATCCTGGACGAAATCGTTGAAGGTGGACAAGCCGTGCAATGGGATGATATCGTTGGCCAAGATACTGCGAAGCAAGCGTTGCAAGAAATGGTCATTTTGCCATCGCTAAGACCCGAGTTGTTTACGGGATTACGGACGCCTGCCAGAGGCTTGTTGCTCTTCGGTCCTCCTGGTAATGGTAAAACATTATTGGCACGTGCAGTAGCTACTGAATGTCAAGTAAGTGTACCAAAATTAAAATGATGAATAATTTTTTGTACTATCGTTTATTTCCTTTTAGGCGACATTCTTCTCAATAAGCGCGGCAAGTCTAACTTCGAAATTCGTCGGTGATGGGGAAAAACTCGTCCGTGCACTGTTTGGCGTTGCTAGGGAACTCCAACCGTCCATTATTTTCATTGATGAGGTGGATTCCCTTCTTTCAGAACGTTCAAACAACGAGCACGAATGCAGCCGGCGTTTGAAAACTGAATTCCTTGTTGAATTCGATGGTTTACCTTGTAACCCAGAATCCGAAAAAGTAAATTTACTTATTAAAGTTGTATCAATTCCTTTCACATAAATTAAATGTTTTAGGTTGTTGTAATGGCTGCTACGAATCGTCCTCAAGAATTAGACGAAGCTGCCCTACGTCGATTCCCAAAACGGGTTTACGTTACCCTCCCCGACGTAGAAACTCGCGCTGATTTACTCAAAAAGCTTTTGGATAAACAAGGCTGTTGCTTAACCAACACGGAACTCAAACGGCTAGCTACACTCACCGAAGGCTACTCCGCCAGCGATCTCACTGCGCTTGCAAAGGACGCAGCTTTAGGACCTATTAGAGAGCTCCAACCCGAACAGGTGAAACTCATGGATCCCTGCGCCGTGCGATCTATCACAATCAACGATTTCTTGGATTCCCTCAAGCGAATCCGACGTAGCGTCTCGCCGCAAAGTCTCGTTGCTTATGAGAAATGGTCCCTGCAATACGGCGACGTCTCCCTATAATCAACCCACTATAACGACGGAATTGTAAGCGTCCGTCTACTCACGTCTACGTCATTCCTCTCTATTAATTTAATTTATAATCAACACTTAATAAACACAACGTTCCTTTTAACTTCTCCAAATAGCCATAGATAGTTACAGATTTACATATTAGATAACTTTAGAATTATGGAATAGTGCGTTAGGTTTTAACTAGTTCATTGTTAGTTTTTCAGGAATGAAGACAAATTGTTTGATTACTTGTTTGTTTGTTGATTTTTTCTAACTTTTTATATTTAATACTCTGGCATAATACATGCTATATATTGTGACATGTATTTAGATAGATAGATCTATAGCGAGCAGTTGTTATTTGTTCAACTAGATGCATATTAAGTTCGTCTTCGTATATGAATTAATAATCTTTAATGTGGCTATTGAACGTACTAATTGTGATGACTTTAATTATAGTTATGATGAACAATGCGGAATTGTATGTTGTCTTTTGCTGAAACTGCACCCTATACTTTTTTTGGGAAAGCATCTAGGACCTAACGAGTCTAGATACATGAAGACCAGGTGATTTCAAATAATGATCGGTGTTTTTTTAATTTTATGACATTTATAATCGAAATCTGTTTTATATAGATTCTTAATTAAAGTTGCAACTTTTTTTAAACTCTTTGTACTTGCACTAAAACGTGTGGCGCCATCTCACCGCAGAGGATCGTGAAACTTTCGATTTTAGGTATTCTTCGCTTAAATATTTTCAAAGCTTATTTAAAATTTAAAAAAAAAACACAAAGGTGAAAAAAAAAATCAACAGTTGTCTTAATAGGCTCAGGATTTGCAGTTAATCGATAGACTATAAATACACTATCTGCAATTTCTATTTGTTTCTCAATTGGAAAATCTATATAATTTCCAATGACAGCCTGCACATTAATTACTAGTTCACTTTTTTATAGTTTTATTATTTCCTCTTCTTGTAGATTTAGTAAAATACCATTTAAAGCATCAAAAGAATTTTCAAATAAAATTATATAAACGATTACAGCGTCACTAACGTCAAATGCAAAAACTACAAGTTGTCAAAAGTTTGTGGCGTTGATGTCAATTTGAAATTAAATATCTGGCGTCTTGGCTTGGCGGTTAAAGATAACGGTCATATCTTCTAAGGTGGCCGACGTAAACAGTTTGATAGTATTGATACCACATTTTAAATATTTTATACGTTTTTTCTTTAATCCTTTTATATACTCTTTTAAGTAATTATCTATATGTTTTATATTAAATAGTGTTTTCACTTGTCTTAACCTGTGAAGCATTTTATGTGTTCAAAATGCCCAAGAGGAAAAAGTGTATCAAGCCAATGCCACTATGGTATGATTTCAATGTATTATAAATAAGAACGTTTTAAAAATTACATTGTTTCAGGCCGGACCTTTATGCTAAAGCCATGTTGGATAATACAGATTCATCAAATGATCCATCAGGAAGTGCTGCACTTGATAATAATGAATCGACTACTACTAGCTTAGTAAGTATATTTTATTATATATTATATTTACTGCAGAATTTATCATATATTTATTTCAATTATTTTAGGAAAGTTATGTAGCACCATCAATAGTTGTGAAGCCACGAAAGTCTGGCTTCATTAGAGCATTTGGTGCAAAGAAAACTGTGGAGCCTCCCAAAGAAGAACAAGTTACAAAGAAGAAAAGAAATACATTGACAATAGATAAAGACGATACTGCAAAGAGGAAATCAATGACTGAAGGAGATGAAGTAAATAAATTGGCTACAATAAGCACACCATTTCGTGCAAACAACAAGCAAACTTTGCCAAATTGGGATTTATCTGAGATTATAAATAAACCATTAGAAATTAATGGATTTGATGGACCAGAGAAGAAAGATGACATTGAAATAGAGCAACAGGAGGAAGTTGAAAATGTCGAAGACCAACATGAAGTTGAAGAACTGGATGTTCCTCCTAAAAATAATTTGAATGTGTTGCAAAACATAACTATTAAAAAATCGAGGAATCAAAGGGGAAAGCAATCAACTAGAAGTCAGACTAATGATTCTTTGGAACCGCCTAAGTTGGTGGAAATTGATAATCTAAATGAAATCATAACGCAATTGAAAGAAAAGCGTGGCTTAGAAGAAAAGTTTGAAGCTTTTTGTACGACCGTTATAAAAATTATGAGTTCCGATAATAGAAACTCTATTAATTACCGGAAACAATATATAAAATCAAGACGGTTAACGCGATCAAAAAAACGTACGACAGTGGTAAAACATAGGATGTCTAAGTCCTTGCAAAGCGCTTTACCACCAAATGATGAAATTAATGATTTTGCCGAATTGGCAAATGAATTAAAGAGCGAATCTATGGTGGTGAATTGCCATGCAGATAAAAGCAATGAGGCAATAGGTAAAGCCAATGTACAAAAGCCTAGAGAAGATTTTGAAAGTTTAAGAAGAGAAATATTGACTGAAGATAGAGGATGCAATACAAGTCCTGTGGAGGAAGCACCCGCATTACAAGTATCTAAGTCGTATAACAACAGCTCACTGAAAGCAGAGGTTTCGGAAACAATTAATATTTCTCGTGGGAGAAAAATATTAGAAAATTTGAAAAACACATCTCTACAAAATATAACTACACGTAATAATGTAATGATCACAAGGAAATTTCGAAAAAGTACGGAACGGAAATTTGAAAATAAAGAAAACTTGATCACAGTAGCCGAGTTGCATAATACCAAAAGCCCATCAAGAAATATTGATAATACCCAAGAACCGCAACGTTTAGATAAGGAAATGGAGAATGAATTGAAAAAAGTTCTAAATTCTTCGAAACGAACAACAAATTCAGCATCTTCTCCAATTAAAACCGAAACGTCCTTCATAAAACCTGCCGAATCTGTTCAACCACTTCAATCTCTTTCCAATAATACTTCACAATTGTTTGTAACTCCGGTACTTCCACCACCAAGAGGGTTTACAAACACCGGCAAATCCACCATCGCTCGTCGAAGAGAGCGCGCTTGTAAGAAAACCCCGCTTGTAGAATCGATTACTGAAAACAATACTGAAGTTGCGAACATAAAATTAGTGGATTTCCCAATTGTAGCCACGCCTGTTCTTACAGAAAACAGCTCAAACCAGCGCAAAACCCGTGGATCAATAAAATCCAAACAGCAACCATCCACTTCCAAATCTTTGGAAACACCTATAGGGTATGACGATAAGAAAGCAATAATTGTTTCCCAGATTTTGGAAGATTTTGAGCATTCGGACGTGAATCATAATCTAGCAGAAAATACTAGGGAGCAGCATGTTTCGAACGACATTATTCTGGAAACAAGCAATCGTTGTGAAATGGATGCTCTTGAGAATTTGACCAAGATGCAAAAGAAGATTAGCAGAAATACTAAACCGGCAACTTCACCAGTTACGGATGAAAAACTGTCGATGATTGTTAAAGTAAACGTAACGAACTCACCTAAGGAGAATGAATTATTTGAATCGCTTCGTCTTAGTTCCAATACTCTGAATAATATAAAAGAGAATACGGTGGAAGAACCCACCATCTCTGTAGTTAGGCGGTCTACACGGTCTAAGAGAGTGATTGACTTAATTAATTCTGGAACAACGTCTACAAAAAAACGTACACCTCCAGTGCCTAAACCGCGGACTAAATTTCTTAAAGAACAACAGCATGTTGAACAATCTGAAGAAACTAGACACGAAATTGTAGGGAAAAGTCCAGAAACTACGCGGAATTGTCAACAAGCTAAAAGGAAAAAAACAGAAAATCAAGAAAGTGAACATAATACAAAGGTTTCACTACCACCTACTTCTCTAGAAGTAGAAGATGACATCTCACGTTATTTGCCTACAGATCCAGAATTAGTTAACCCAATTGAGACTATTGTTGAAACAGTGACGAAACCTAAAAGAGGAAGAAAAAAGAAACCTAAGCATGTGACAAGTCCAAAGAAGGATCTTGCACCTCCAGCGACAAGCAGGCAATTGCGTAATTGCCGAAAAAAACCTGACGACGATGCTGTCTTCAAGATACCTAAAGAAGTTCAATCAAATCTAACAAAGACTGGGCCGAAATCAATGAAGTCATTGTCTAGCAAAGATTTCATGAAATACTTGGAGCAAGTGTACGTTGGAGGGTCGAAGCCTGCAGTTAAACGGCACGGATCAACATTGAATCCCAAATTGGTTTCACAAACAAAGAAACAGTCCAAAACAAGATCAAATTCAGTGCAAAAAAAATCTGAGCAAGTTGACTTGCCAATTGTTGAGGAAGCAACTGTACCAGAGCCAATCGTAGAAGAATCAGTATCGATGTCAATTGTTGAAGATCTTATGCCGGAGCCGATAACAGAAACAATAGAAGAAGTTCCAACAGCCAAACGTGGAAGACGAAAGAAATCGAAAGAAGCTCAGCTTTCCTTGGAACAACTTCGCGATCAGAGATACGATGAAGACATAATTCCGGTTGAACAAGATGTGCCTATTGAAGAAGTCTTACCAGAGGAGAATGATAAAACAGATGGGAATTGTTTGGACTGTTCTACAATGTCTACGACAATGACAAACGATATGAAAGCAATTTTTGACAAGTGCAAACGCATTTCGCATGTTCAAAATTATACGAAAGTGCCTACACGACAAGCACTGTGTCCTGAATGCGGAAAGCGGCAAATTGGTAAGTGCTCGATTGAAATAAATAAAGTCATCTTATTCTAAAATTAAAATTTACTTTTGACAGGGGCATGTTGCATTCTCATTGAGAGTTTCTCACGAGGTGTTACTAATGTAGCATGGGGAAGTATAAAGCACGGACTGGCTTGGGATAACATGGAAACTCTGGAGCTTCAAGTGCTACCTAACGCTCGAGTGGAAAACAATATTTCTACTGTTGCAATGGTACGTTCGTAAGATTTATTATATTAAAAGTGTGCGTAGGCGCATTCCTCCGGGCAGCCTTCAATTGTTCCTAGGCATTGAAAATCCTAGCTACGTCTCTGTTTATAAATAAGAATGCGGGTTGGTCGATGGTCTTGAAACTTATCCCTGTGATAAGGCAATCTAACTCTTCCTCATCACGTAGTTTTGTTTTTCTCCACTGTTCGCAGTTTTGACCCACGAGATTACGTCAGTGTATGCCTGATGATTATTCATTTAATTACAACGTTAATATGGAGACCTTCGATACTCATGTCACGGCTAGCGAGCGTTTTTTCAACGAACAGGACGCGTTGGCAATAAACTTTTATAAAGAAGTAATAATTGTTGAATTAAACATCAAAGCTATACACTGACGCCATCTCGTGGGCAAAAACGGCGAATCTTGGTGGACAATAAAACTATTTGATAAGGAGAAATCACTCACTTATCTCTTACCTGGGGTTCACAGTGTTGCTAAGACGGCTCTGCCTGTTACGCTATTAATGCCATTAATAAATTCTAATGTTATTTAATTTATTTTTTTAGTCTGGATTGGTAATTAGTGGAAAAGGTCTTATCGTATACAATTGTTCGGTGATTAAATTGCAAAAGATGCATAACTTCTTCATATATCCAGGTATTATGATGACTTTATACTAATTACATATTAATTATAACACAAAACAATTTCTATACTAAACTGATGATATTTTTTAGGTCTCCAGTACAGTTTTATCAACAATAGTAGCAAAGATTCATTGAGAATACATATAACAATGTTCAAAGTCAACAAATGTCCGGCACAATTGTTAAATGCAATTAATACGTGACTTAATGCATGTGTATGCATGTATGCATGTATATATATATATATATACATAATGTATGATGTTGCAAGGAACACCTGCGGATGTTATATTGTTATATGCATTTCTAGCAACTTTAGAATGAAGCTAAAACAAAGTGGACATCGTTTGCCATCGGTCGTCGTCAAGGCGTTCACTTATGACAATTGCGACGAATTTATCATCGATCAGCTCATATAACTTATACTCAGCATGTGTGTCTATACTCCTACTTGCTATTACATACTAGCTACATAGTGAGTGACTCTTAATAATTAGGTTTTGTTTCTATTTTAATGATTGAATGATGAGTGCGGCGAATTATTTCCCAACTTCTACGAAGATGTATATTATATTTTTTAACAAAATAAACGCAAACAAATGTAATTCGCTATCGTGCTTGATAAGATCACGTTTGTAGCTTTATATCATCAGGATTTAAACAAACAGTCGGGGCGGGCAACAGTGAACAAAACGGATTATGAATTGATTGGCACACCGCGCAGTACGTTTACTCTCAACGAGACTTTTGTCTCGTTATCAGTTCTCCTGTGCGCGTCTTACTAGTGCGTTACATAAATGCACGAGAACTTGGTGCATAATTAATTCTTATTAATATTATCCATCATTATGTATAATTATTAGTATGTAGTAATAACAGCAACATGTAATTGTGACAATATTGATGGAAACTATATTACTTTTTAATGTTGTGTGCATTAAGTTGGTGAATTTCCTATGGTAGTATGATAGGGAGATAAGGAGTAAGTGCGATGTCAACGAGGGAGATCTTGGATTTTGTCTATGCGACGTCGTCGACACCGCATCCACCTAGATACCGACGTCGAAACACTTGGTCGACTTCAGATCGTAACGAAGTGAACATTGTCAACTATCCTCGGCGCAGCTTGTACTGCACGAGCGACCTAGATGATTACGATCCAAGTGTAAGTCGATAAGCATCTAACGTGTCAGTTCATCATCATTAGCTTAGTCAATTGAACAAAAGAATAATTTTAATTGGGGATACATGTTACTCGCGTGCAAAATATGCATTTTATTGGTATTAACAGGGGAAGTAAACGCAAATTTACTTCTTGTTTAAGACAATAACAATAACTTATTAGCAATTAATTATATAAATAAAACTTTCAAATATTAACAATAGTAGTTCGTAGAAAATCCGTACGATGGCGCAACAAGCGCACGCACAACGATCATATGGATGTCGCCTGTCAATCGTGTCATTTGCGAGGACAGTCAGTCGTTCGGCTTCGATGCGCGTTTTATCTCGTTGCATTCATGGCGTTCGCGAAAAATTCCGCCCGTAAATAGCCAATGCATTTATCTAATTAATACAATTCGTTATTGCTCTTCACGCGCCGTTCATGTCTACCCGTTCAGTTTGTCCTTTTGCACTTGCGTGCGTCTGGTTTCGCGTGAGCTGCACAACTTGCCATCCATCCTAATCGCGCGGTGCAATTAGCGCAAGAAGCGCCCAACAACACACCACGCAACTATTTGTTACGACTTTCCTATAATAAGGCAAAAGGGTAAAGGCAAGTGCATCGACAAGTGCGAATCTACATGACTGATCGCCGGTCTTCTTCGCCCACATCGAGCGCAACGCAATGGAATCCGAACACATTTACGGTTACAATTCATCGATAGCCTTCGATTTCGTAAGTCTTCCGAATCTTTTACTTACACACCGCCTGCCCCGCGCTTATACAAATATTTGGGCTGAAATTCATTACTTGCTGGATGCTCAATGTCATTGGAATTAGCATCGTTTGGTAAAGCGTTTAGAAACATGTGAGGCAGGCGGCGGTTTCTTCATAGGCGGCGATAATTAACGCCTTAAATGTGAGAAGTCGTAGAACGTTATCATTTCTTGTGCAGTTGTAGTAGTGATAGCCCTTTGATACCTTTCTTAGTAATTGATTTTTGTTATTTAAAAAAGAAGACGAGTTTTACGATCGTTGAACTTGTTGCTCGTTGTTATTTTATGCTCGCGGTTCATGTTTTATCTTCGTTTTGCTTTCAATTGTTTTATTTTAATTATAAAGTTGTATTGTTGTTTATTTGGTGCACACAACAGGTGATCAAATATTTGTCAGGTAGATTTTTCAGGGTGTATTGACTGCAGTAAAATAAATTGTTGTAAAACATGTTTAAAAAAACAATAATATTAACAAATGCTATGCATTTATTGCAAAATAATAATGTTTTTTAATTGTATGTTCAGGTCAAGTATTCATATTCTGTTCTTGATTTATAGAACGATGAACCTTTCAACAAGTTGAGACTTAAAGTGATACGAGGGCAACAATTGGCAAAGAAGGATATTTTTGGTGCTAGGTATGTAATTATTTATTTTTCCCATAACACTAATATCAATTATTATATAATCATAATACATGGGAACTCTATGATTTTAGTGATCCGTATGTCCGAATTGACTTGAACAATAACAACAATGAAACCGTCAAATCAGTGCTTACAAAGACAAAGAAAAAGACATTAAATCCAATGTGGAATGAAGAATTCATTTTTAGTGTAAGTTTTCTCACTTACTGATTCTAATGTCATTTGTATTATTGGTTGCATACAAATCTAATTATTGTGTGTATATTTCTTTCTATTGCATACGATCGATATTATTTTAATATTAAAGCAGTTTATTCATAGTTAATTTCTGCTGGTAGGTGAAGCCAACCGAACACAAACTAATGCTTCAAGTTTTCGATGAGAATCGACTCACGCGCGACGATTTCCTGGGGATGGTCGAATTGCCTTTGTCGACGTTACCGCAGGAACAAGATGGAAGAAGTATCACTCCTGTGAAATACATTCTACGACCACGAAGGTAATTGCATTTGTTTAGAAATCAGCCACACATTCTGTTGACACACTCGCACACAATTTTCTATATGAATGGTTGCATGTTTTTAATGTGTTTTAATACGAGGGGAGTCCAGAAAATATAACAAACAATCATGGCACTATGTACACCTTACACTATTTATCGATATAATCATCACTGATGTTTGTCATAGCGTGCTATCAGTTTGATAAAAAAGTAATTTGTTTTGAATGTAATAACGTTCCAAGAGCGCCGCTTTTAAAACAAGAAACAGTTGAAAATCTGGGTGAGCTAATCACTCTTGTTTGAAGCAAGGAATCTGATCTTGTATGAGCCAAGAACACAAGACTTTAACTCTAAAGCAATTGCTCTTATTAGGCTCTGGTTTCATCTAATTTTTGTCTCCAATTATTAGTTTCAAGTAATCCACCGTATTCTGGGTCGCCCGTTTGATGTTTTTTATGGATTTTGCTGTTAACTATTCTATTTGAATTCTTTCCTTCCTGCATTCTCACGACATGTCTTGCTCATTACAGTCTGAAAAGTTTTTACATGCTCTGCTCGTGGGTATTTATCTATGATTGTTAGTTTAGGAGTCACATTTTCGTTCAAATGTTTGTCAAATTGGCCAATCTTGCGTAATCGTATCGCTCAGAAATAACTGATATTTCTACAAATGC
>JARJDU010028477.1:0-10351 GCA_030264695.1 Lissagria laeviuscula | reverse complement strand
TTCCATCATAACCCTCAATTTTTTTTATAAGCACGAACATTTTCAAATAATTTAGTATATAGCCACGACTTCCAGTTTTATAATATGGCTAGATACGCAAAAAGTTCTGAAAATTTATTAGGGTTAGATTTAAAATGCAGATATAAATATAATATAAATTGTATAATTTAATGTAAATAGCAAAAACAAAAGAAAAAGTAGAAGTATTATGAGTTATTGATGTTTAAAAAATACAAAGCTAAACGCTCTGCGTATGCCCATGGAAGCTATAGTAAACCAAAACAAACGAAAGGCAAGGGTGTATGTTGAACCAAACAAAGCCATATCTCGCTCCTTCTATATTTATGTTTATTCTAAGCGTGCAATATATTTAACATAGGCAACTTTTAAAGCATATTTAATATATATTTAAATATATTATTAATAAATTGTATTTTTAGAAATGTTCAATAGTATTAATTTGCAAAATCTTGATGAATTACATTAAATACATATATATTTTAAAACAACTAAACAATTGATCAACAATTGCACTCAAATAAAATACAAATAACAAAAAAATGACATAAAACATTTATCAATATTTATACCATTCATTATAAAAACTTCAAAATTATATGGTTTTAAATTACAATAAATTAATAAAAATATTCATGAGTCAGATATTTGCTAGAAGTTTAGCAAGTTTAGCATTCTTGGAATTTGCCCCACTTTCATTTCTGTTTCCTGTATTAACACCGGCTTCTGGTTTATTTGTAAACAAGTTGAACAGGTGCGCGCACGTAATGTCGTCGGCAAAAATAAAACGGAAACACTTTGATAATCCTTACCCGGAATATAATTCCACATCGGCTGCAGAAATATTAATAGGAAACGAGGTAAATTCATAGTATACTGCCATGTTCTATTCCTATATCCAGCAAATACATATTGTTTTAGATTAAAGAGACCTGCAAAGTCCGAAAATCTCTTGAAGACAAATGGCTATCATATACAACCAAACTTGATAAATATATTGAAAAATACAAGAAAGATTCCAGTGTTTACACGGGAACTGCAGGACTTGCAATGGTTTACTTAGTAAAAGATCCTCAGAATGCTGAATTCCTAGCAAAAGCTAAAGAGTTAGCATATCCATCAAGTAGCATACCTTCCAAGCGAAGAATGACATTCTTATGTGGTGATACAGGTGCTATGGCTATTCAAGCAGTGATATGTCATAAATTGGGAGAGTCTGCAGAGATGAAAAATATAATCAAGAGTCTCATAGCATTGAAAGCTGATGCTGTCAATTACAAAGCTGATGTACCAAATGAGTATTTGTATGGCAGAGCTGGCTATTTGTTTTCATTGCTTTATTTGAATAAACATATTGCACCACCACCTGTGGAAGATTCTATAATTAAAGGTGTAAGTGATTATACTTGGTTTATAATAATTTGGTATTTCTAATGTTTTTGTTATTCAAAAGGTAATTGAAGGAATAGTAAAGTCAGGAAGTAAAATGGCAAAGGAGCTGAACACCAAGCCTCCATTAATGTACCAATGGCATGGTAGCTATTATTTGGGGGCGGCCCATGGGCTCACTGGTATATTATACTTGCTGTTACAAGTCCCGCAGTATTTGGATGAGACGCAGAAGAATGAATTAATTCGACCGACAATTAATTATCTCGCGACGTTGCAATTCCCTAGCGGCAATTATCCATCTTCATTGGAGTCTCAAAGTGGAGATAAATATGTTCAATGGTGTCATGGCGCTCCTGGCTTTTTATATATGTTTTCTCAAGCTTACAAAGTAAATAATATTTACACTGTTATTAACTTATTATAGATAGAATATTAATATTTACCTTAAATTTGTTTGTTAAAGGTTTTTGAGGATCCAGAATATCTAAGACTTGCAATCCAAGCTGGAGAAGTTGTTTGGCAGCGTGGGCTTCTTCGCAAAGGTTACAGCATTTGTCATGGCGTGTCTGGGAATGCTTACTGTTTCCTAGAACTTTATCAAACAACTAAAGTACGCTATCTATTCATAATTAACTCAGGGGTGTAGTGGTGCCAGGGTAGCGCCTAGGCACTTTTTTTTTAGAGTTAGGGCACTTTTATACCAAATGTATAAAATCACTTGAGTAATTTAACGAAAAATGCTCACTTTTTACTAGTTTATGTAAAGTATAGCGAAATTATGATTTTTAAACCGGTCCTAGGATTAATAGCCTTGGCACTATTTTTTTTTACACTGCGCCCCTGATTCTACATCCAGTGATATTTAAAACAATGACATGTATTTCTTTGTTCTCATTACAGGATTTGAAACATCTTTATCGTGCATTGAAGTTCGCTGAATGGTGCGTGGATTATACAAAGAGTCGTGAAGAGTATGCCCCAGATCGTCCTCTTTCTTTGTATGAAGGTATCGCTGGGCCGATGTACTTATTGATTGACATTCAAACCCCTATGAATGCGAAATTTCCTGGATTTACCCTTTAAAATACTGTTATGCAATATTCCTATATCGACTACTATAACTATGAAAAGCAGCTACGAACGATCGTGGAAGTGATATTTAAATTTCTATTATCTTTTATTACAATATTCATTGGGTTCTATATATATGTTGTATCTATATACTTGACTTTATAATGTAATAATTTATATAATTATGATATCGTTGGAGACAATAGAATTTGTTGTGGCAAAAATTTTAAGTGAGATTACAATGTACGTGAATCTTTTATCTTATAAATTTGCATCCAAGTATGTTACAATACAATGTTTGAAGGTTATTAAATTATATACTTTATTGAATAATACTACCGCATATTATTTGTTTCTTTGTTTGATTTTTAATTTATTTTTAATTCTATGAGTACCAAAAGTATTTTTTTAGTAGATCGTCGCGCTGTCGTGTACTTTTCAACGTATGCCCAGAAAAAGCAATAATTTGAGACGCAACTTGAACAGAAGACTTCAGTGGCGGTTTCAGACAAGTTAATACTCGAGCGGAATTTATTATTGATTATTATTTTCTCTCAGCACTCCCTCTCCCTCCGCAGAAACGAATAATATAAAAACATAAGTTTCTCGTTCTAAATATGGTACCCGAGGAGGATAGATCGTCACCTCTTTAAACCGCCTTTAAGAAAAAGTACGATTAAAACTAGATCTGCGCAACTACTCGCAGACGATGTCGACATAATTGCCCAAACGGTACCAGAAATGATATGAACATATTTAGCCTTCGCAGAGGCAGCGAATCAAACTATCGAGGAAATAACAAAAATAATGGCAGTAACCACGTAGCGTAGAGCCATGCGCGACATTGGCGGAACCCTTACAATCGGCACAAAGAATCTAGAAAATACCTAGGCCGATCTTCTAAGCATCTTTGAGAGAAAAATCCTACGTACAATCTTTAAGGAAATATGCGAGAGTGGAACATAGTGCAGCAGATATAATTTTTAACTGCAATAATTACAAAAATAACACAAAGGACCAGACAGAGTAATAAGAATAAAAATTATGCTGTTCCAAAAGTAGGGCACATTGAAAGAGACCAAAGAAGATGCTAAGCACAAAGTAGAATAAAAAATCTACTGAAAACAGAAAGAAGAATCTTGAAAACAATCTATGGCTCAAGAGTAGACTAAGTTCTATCAGGGAAATACACGAGAATCTCAAGATAACAACTAAAAATTGCCGTTTACAGATACATGAAGTGAATGACGCATTTGGGATTAAATATATTCAAATCTTGGACAAAATATCGAGTTAGCGGTCGCAAAACAACTACATTTCTAACTGGACATTGCAACTAAATTCAAAGATTGTCTGAGACCTGGTTTGTTTCTCTAGTAGTCCGTTTTATTACGGTTTTCTATTTGCTTGATCATATTATTCAACGTGGTTTTAGATTGGCTGCATGTTGGTTCTGGTCCGATCAATTTAGTGTCTCCACTGTGAGATTGGATGGCTTGGTGAGCGGTCATACAGGCTAGGGTGAGCTAGTGTTATCAACCGTCATACTTGGGTAGAACATATTTAAGAATTTAACTCCTTGTTTAATGTCCTACCTACTAATAAAAAATGACAGTTGCTGACAATTGGAAGAAGAGACTGCATCGGATATCAAATTATCTTAAAGCCAATGGATAAAAATTAAAAAAAGTCTTACTACGTCCTACTTAACTACTATTTTTAGTAAAAATATCCTACTTTATTACTGGAAACATTTGGTAACTCTAGGGTGAGCCCGTTCTTTCATACTAGTTCCTTAAGAGGTTTTTCCAGACTCAGGCAGTCTTGATTTCTAGTTGAGCATTTCGATAAATGTCTGGTTCGCAGGTGATCTTTTGATGTTAATATTGAGTCGCAACTTTTGCTATGCTCCCCAATTATATTGAGATGTTATTGGAGATCTTTCATTCTCTATATATGCTAAAATTAACGTTAACGTTAAACTTTACAAACAACAGAGTGAAAAGAAAAAAAAACGAATATTTAGAAATAATATTAATCACAAAATTACAAAATTACTTTGAATGTGTTCAATTTCAAAATTTTCAGAAATACCAATTTGTTTATGCAAGATATAATTACTTGCTCTTTGCCCCTGTTTATGCCACACATTAAAACTATAATTTTGAATGGATTATATTGCTGCTATCTATAATAATTAACCGAATTAATTCCATGAAAATATCATGTTTAGATAATAAAGTTTTATCTCTAATTCAATTTGCATTTTCATAAAAGCATTCCTACATAATTTAACAGAACTAACAGGTGCGGCTACAGCATATATCATACTAGATTTTATTAATTACCAAAAAGTCCAAATTCATTATTCATTTGTTATAGCACTAGAATTATCCGTATCTTTACTGATGTCCCGATTAGCTTATACTTCATGACTCTTGTATTCATTATGATCATGAATATTTTTATCAAATAGATACAACAAATTCGCATGTATTGAAATAATTATTCATTTCATTGATTGGTGGGTATGCTGGCATCCGTCACCCAGTGCAGAACAAGTATCGAGCGCTTTTAACTCGACTGATATTTAGGTAAATATCTAATGAATTATATGAAATATGTATGTCTAATCGATGCATGAAGCAATTGGAGCACGTGTATTTAATACGGTTTATTTAAAGAAAGGTTATTCTATACTATAGAATACTATAGAAACGTATCTAAGGTTTGCCTTTCGACAAATTCTCTAGCACCCCTACTTAAGAAATGAACTGAGCAGGTAGTCCATGAGCGGCGAATCCTTGAATTCTCCTAGCATCCCCTGACACCTGTATCACGCATATTTATTTTGGGGTAGGGCGCCCGGGAATAGATGTCCCCATTTGCCCCCCTAGCTATGTCCTAATAAGAAGGTTAGGTTATCAGTATTTTGACTAAATAGAAATGCTGTACTGTGTTAATTGCATTACAATTAGGGAGATATGTTACTAAAGGGCAAAATAAATTTTGTTAGCAAAACTAAAACTCGAGTGATAAATTAAAGTAACAAGATTTTGTTCCATAACTCAATATAAAGACAACAATGTACAATTTTTTTGGCGGAGACAGAGGGAAATTAAAGTTCTTTTGCACACAACATTCCGATCAATTGTGCATCACCTGCTGCAGTCAAATACCAAGGAAGTCCATATTGTGTGCAAAGTTTAGAATCCGCTTGATAGACTTCTTTCTTAGTTCCGCAGGCTTCAGAGTGGTCTTTCCTAAAAGAAGTAGTTTTTTGTGCCCCAGAGATGCACAGCTGCAAATTATGAGCTCAAAGGTTTCCACGACTAAACCTGATATAAAGCAGACCGCTTTGTTAGTCTTCCCGATTTTGTGTTGATGATATCTTATCTGACGAAGCCCAGTGAGTAGGCCACAAGTATGCTTCCTTTCGAGAGGCATATAGCTTGTCGATTCTCTTAGCTATGAGAAACATTATCATTTTTTTAAGTCCTGAGACCTGGAACATAATCCCAATAAACCTGTTTTTGATTTCCGGGTATTGCCGATCTTTCAGCATAAATTTACATATTATAGGGATAGGTTGCAAGCCCATCGCCCAACCCTCTTTATTGTTTAGAAATTGGGGAATGCGTGAGGAGTGCGAGATCTAATTTTTCTCGGCCGCGAGGTCGTCTGCGTTTGAACGTAGATCCACTTACTACTGCGCCACGCACTCCTCTAGTCCATAGTGCCGATGTTTAAAAACGGTACTGGCTGTAAGCTCTTCGCTCAAAAACTGAGAAATGAATGCATTTTGATTCTTTTGTCAAAGTTTTTATCAAGAAGCATTCACAAAGGCACCATTTTTCTTTTAGAATCTACTAGGACAAATAACATTCAAGAGTGATATATAGAAAAATTAAATATCTACTTGATCCGCCTTTTGGTAATTAGCATTCAATGTTTTTTGATAAAATAAATCCAAATTTTTAACTTTGAGTTCAAATTTTAACTACATTTTGGAGATATAGTGATAAATATATTTTTGATCAAATGTATTTGTGAATGTTTTAACTGAAAGTGATTGTTAGCCAACCAAAATTTCCCAAGTTATGATTTTTTTACGGATCAGTTGGAGATTATAGGTTTAATTCTAGCTTACTCATGCTAACTTCAACATCTAGTTAAACATCAACAGAACTGAAAATAATGTTTTCTCGTTTAAACGTTTCCTAATTCACTCATAATTGGGTTTGGTCGTTTACCAATCCCAAAAATACCCATTTAATGTATATTTTATTGAATCGATTGTACCAACGAATCAACCAATCAATCCCTGGACAACCCATAACATTTTATTTTCATACCATGTAATACCCATCATAAAATATTTTATTGGTCAGTATCCCTAATCATTTGCATTACATTTATGTTTTGTACAATTTAAACAAATAAACAAGAAAATCTCTTCAATTTTGCTAAGCTAGCAAACGTTTAATTTGTTTAATTGCTGAATTGGTGACATTCTGTATGTTGATCGATTGTGAAAACCTTCAAAAAGAAAGAAACAAACAAAAAAAGCACAATGACGAACAGGTATACCTGTTAAGTGTTACCTGTTAAATCTATAGATTTCCTAGCGCACTTTATCAGGCAACTCGCGCAGCCATTATAATGATAGCAGTTGATAACAGCTGCACTTGCCGTGTGAAAGCATAAGCATTGGTGTACGCTGCGCCGAGCTGTCACATCAGTACGTCAGCAAAACTCGCATCGAACACATTGCTCGCGTTTGTCAAAAAGTTACCCTTTGCGAAACCAGTGACCAAGTGCCTAACAAAATGAAGGAGGACATAAATGTGGGGATGCGGTGCATTAAGTACATGCTCTTCACTACGAACTTCATGTTTGCTGTAAGTTTAATACCAATATCATTTCATTCGATTCAAATCCAAATACGCCATTTTACAATCTGAACAACTTGAGTCATAAGGAATGGGGGGAACTGTAATTAGGAAATTCATAAAACTAATAAATGGGAACACTCATATACGACTCGGAAACCTTTAGCGAGGCCTCTCTTATCTTTATCTTTGTTTCAATATTGATCATCCAGTGTTTCAGGTGTATATCGCATTGTAATAAATTGATAACGCGCCGTGAAAACGCGAACACGTCATCACAAATAGAATTTTGTATATATAAATATGGCGAGACCTGGAAAAACAAGCAATCATTGTTTTTAACAATTTTATTTGATTAATCGCAAGCACTAGCAGCGTAATGAGCTTCGGTTTTTATTTAATAATTGAATTACGCTGCGATAAAAGCATTAAATGATTTAATATGCATACGCTGACGATTGCAATTACGAATTAATAATGAATGTTTAATATTTATCGTTAATTGTAGAATAATTTGTAGCTTAGATAGCTAAATTTACATGGAATTGTCGCAGTTCCTCGTAAAAACATAAAGCTATTGCTGATGATTGTTTATAATCATTTGCTTGGAACTGCAAACAACGACAATCGTCGTTTTTGTTTCTTTTCGACGGCATAAATAGCTGCCAATCAATAATATGTAAACTTGACATTGGTTGCTACGAACAATTGTATTATTGTAAGTGTAATGTATTTATTGCATTTATAAACGCAAAGGTATATGCCTAATGAATAAATACACATAAATGAACACTCTACAGTAGCATAAAACAATACATTGTTTGTTTATTGTAAATGTATGAAAATGTTTTCACCCTATCGGAAAGATGAACTTTCTTCCCTAAAAAGCGGAAGTTAAATTGAGTTTCGTTTCTAGAGAAGTAAATGTGAAAACGATAAATTTCCTTAGGGAGGTAAATTTGCGCAAGAGTCGTCGTCATTAAGCAAAGAACCAACGCGTGCTATAATATCCTATTTACGTCCCTAGGTGCACTATATACTATTAAATAGTAGTAACATTTCAATTGATACCAATTAACTAATTTAAGTATTTGGGATGTGCGAGGGACGTCTGGACACAAATTTGGCAGTCCGAAGAACGTAAATATTAGCATATAACGTTTGTGGGATATAGATGTTCTTCGGACTGCAACATTTGTGCCGACAATTTACGTTATCTGGAACGTCTGCCAAGTTTTGTTATGAGAGCTTGGACCAGTACACTTATGTATTGAAATTTATATCAAAATCAATCTAGAAATCGTTATTATTATGTTTTTTTTTATATTATGCTTTAAATAGGAAAACATTGTCTAGCATAGGGAAATTTTGTTGACATTTGCACAGAGTAAGCCTTTGCTAAGAACGTTTTAAAGCTATGTTTTAGTCAATGGTCGGTAATACACTTATTTTTCGTACGTATTTGCGGCCTGAAATTAGGCTATTACAGTTATTACAAGAAGTAAACTAAAAACCACATGCAAATTATACTAAACTATCACACATTCTAATAGATCTGTGGAAAAATAGTGCATGTTACACGTACAGGAAGCTATTACAAGACTGCTGCTGATAAATCAGGATGATATAGTTAGTTGACTAGAAAGCATTGTTGCGTGGAAATTTGCTGCGTACTAGCAAGCCCTTCAAATTAAAGTATGAGAAAGCTATTTTTGCATGTCACATGTTAGAATATTTAAATCTTTTTATTTATTGATTTATAGAGTTGTCGGTAAAATCCCGTATTTTCAAGTACAACTTGCTTTAAAATCGATAAGTTGAGTTGTGCTTATAGTAATAATATTATAATATAATACATTTATCTGTTCATACTACAGTGTTAGATATTATGAAAAATAACTGAACAAAAATTTTGTTGCCGGTCTTGATTTAATCAATTATGTTGCTGTACGTTACTAATGCTGCTGTGACAGCGAATTTATATATTAATGCACAATTATATTAATTTCCTAGATGTTGGCTATTTGCAATTATTGATTTGGTAAATTGGACATTGTATTGAAAAATAATATTGATAAGCGTAAATTAAAGAAAAAAAGGGTAACAAAATAAGAATTATAAGTTATACCAGTATTTAAAAGTCCTATTTTCATACTTTCCTCTTATCTAATTGAATTTTTATTTTATTTTGTTTGGATTATTTATAATAAGCGACATATGCTTTCAGAATATTATCAATATTATAATTAATCAATATCGAAAGTCCAAATATCAATGTACTTTTATTTAGTGCAGACTTGATGTAATTAAATTAGTAAATTACAGATTATAATTGCAAAAAGTATTTAATCATAGAACCGCCGGAGGGCGGTGCAAAGGGTTCACCGCACCGGGCTCCGCACTCCCCAAGGCTTATGTCGTTTATTCCGTTTACCAATTTATAAAAGTTTAATTTTAAAAAACTGTTTCTCGTCAGCACTTCCCAGGATTGACATTTTTCTTCCATGAGAAAAAAAAATGAGAAAAAAAAACAAAAAATAATATATTGATTTGGGTTGGTGTGATACGGGAGAAGGTGAAACACCCCTTAAAAAAGTGTAGGTTTAAAAAAGCAGAGCTAGCCAAAATTGGTATACATACTATATTTAAAAAAAGGAACACATAGGCGAGTTTACGCACCCCTAAAATAAAAGGGGGTGGGTGATTACTTGTTTACTTGATTAAAAATGTTACAAAATCAAGTTAAATAAGGGAAAAATTAAAGACATTTAAAATTAAAAGATTGGGGGGGAAGTGGGGGATGGTACGGTAAAGAGTTAGTTAAAAGATCTCGGGCAACGCCGGGGAACCAGCTTTTTGTTTATTTTATTACAAAAATTGTGAGATTGTGGAAAACTGTGAGGTATCTTGTTTATGCAAACGATTAATTATATTAGTGTTTAAAGATAAGAGTAATTCTATTTAAAAGAGATATTAAG
>JARJDU010028464.1:0-19649 GCA_030264695.1 Lissagria laeviuscula | reverse complement strand
TGCGGCTTTAAACAGCGTAGTTGTAGCATTGCAAAGTTCCAATCTGTATAGTAATTTTAAAGACGTTCTTAGCACGTCAAAAACTATTCACACAGGATAGACACAAGGTTATTCATATATAGATTATACATGAGCTAGAAAAATCATTCTGCAAGAAGAAAAACTCCCAGTTTTCAAAATTCGCAAATTTTCTACTCTTTGCTCAATAAATCCAAACCAGAAACCAAACACATAAAGCTGAAGACGGTTAGTTTGAACAATTGTCAGCAGCATAAACATTAAATTTCCCGAAAATAAAAGTACAACGTAGTAGCACTGCTCCAACATTTATGACCAGTTCATGCGATATTATGTATATTAACTATTTTTACGAGAGTGATGCAATTGGAAGTTGGGTTATTATCACGAACGGCTCAAAGTTCGCGCGGAAAGATTGTAAAAGGAAGAAACTGCTCATAAACTTTGCCACAAACTTTCGACGCTTGCCTTTGGCATCGAAAAAGTCAAGCACCAGCAGACTTTCCAGTTTATTGGCAAAATGTGAAGTATAGTTAGACAGTTGGTACAGCTAGCTAGTAGCTAGCTGCCGTTGGAGTAGTTACAGTTGGAGAGTTGGTACTTGCTGACTAGATGCAAGAGAAGAACGATCTCTGCATTGACAAAATTTCAAAGAATTTCGAGCAGGTATCGCGGATGTATCTTCTACAGGTAAACATAACTAAGCGAGCACACCTTTCCGACGAAGTTTCCATTTAAATACTTTTCGTACTTTGCTGTAAGCGAACATTGTGCGCACAATAGTCGGATATTAATACGCAGCTAGTTGTAGTAAGTTATAAGTCGTAGCTTAAGATTTATACATTCGCGATAGCTGTGTAAGCCGAAGCTGAAATATTATTTGTACGTTGTTAGCATTAATATAAAGGCAAAGGCGCGCAGCACGCATGAAGCCGAAAAGCGCAAGGAAGCTTCGCGCCGAAATGCTGGAACCTCATATCTCGCGCAATATCTTAATCGTTATCATCGCATTCACTCCGCCGCCGTTCGAGTGCGATGGAGAACGCGAATGGGAAAGAATGATTTGGGTAGCACCACGCTAGGGATGCAATGTATGCGCGGCGGGCGAAATTCCGGCGGTTAAGTCATGTATAATAACGACTTGTAAGACGTGCGCAACTCGCAACTCTTTTCGCTTCGGATTCAACTTTCGTTGTATGCCGAGTTTGTCTTCAATGTACCGAGAAGAATCTCGGCGTGCGCTTTTTATCTTTGACAAAAGGGTTGAACGCTCGCTTCCATGGTCTGGGTCTAACATCTTCGCTCTCGATTCCAGAATTCGTTAATCAGTTTTCGCTGGATGCGGATAATAATCCGAGGCGTGTGTACGCATACTGGATGCGATCTTGCTTGTGCCAACGAGAACGAGCAAAGCGAGGAGCTTTGTTGTCGTCCTGGGGGCGGCATAGTGGAAGTAGAACGCTTGATAAGTTTTACCGGATGATTTATGTGTTTTGTCGTGCTTACTAATAATACTCAAATCGACTAAAGTAATGGCGGAATGGAGACCGCAGTCTCTGATTTTAATAAAAATTTTATCATAGCTCGCTTTCGCTGTTCTAATAAAGATTCCAAAGTATCTTATCTAGTTTGAAAAAAAAAATCATATCTTTGGTCATTTTGATTGGACAGTAATCATTTTCATGTTGAAACATTCACAAATATATGCGGATGCAGTCAAAAATATATTTATCGCCATATCCCTAAAATATTGTAAACAAAGTTAAAATTTGAAATTTTTTAGAAGAAAACTTTTAATGCTATTAACGAATAAGGCAATAGGCGGACCAGATCTGATTTTTCTGTATGTGAAATTTTTAATTAGCAGCTGGCGCACTGTACATGCTACAAATTTAAATAATTTCACAATACAATATTACCTTTAATTCTAAAGTTGTACACCCCTGATTCGAATAAAGTAAAAAATGACATACATTTATGACGAATTTATTATAATATCTTATATAAGTTGCAATAAACTAGAATCGTAAATAAAATTTGAGTAGGAATCATCACGATTTACTACTTCCAAAAACCTTTAGCCATAAAAGAACGAAGTTAACGTGAAACGAGTGAAACATGATGAACCAAATAATTAAATCCTACTCCTATTTCAATCCAAAATAAAATAATTAACTAAGTGATAATCAATGATTATTAAAACATGATACATTTGCAAATATATTCACATTCATCTTATCTAACAAAGCAAGTGTGAGAATTAAAAGCTTCTCGGTAATTTCTCAACTTTACAACCACCTTACAACTCCGCTATCGACATTTACTGAATTATTACTAACGCAAGTTAACTAGCTTCGCACCGTACGATGCCTGGAGGTGCTCATTGATTTCTGTGTGCAGTTAACTTTTGAAATTACCTTCGAATATCCAACAAAAGAAAAGTCACCCTCTATGTTGAAACGTTCACGGTTAGTACCGTACACCGGTATTTATGATTATCTATTTACGATTGCCAAAATCCTCGGTGCGCAACCAGAATCAAAACTTCTGAAAGGTGGCACTTCGTAGGAAGAACGCACCCGTAGTTTGCCCATTTCCATACATGCATATATATTTTTGAGCTTGTAGTCGAATAGTTCCAATAGTAAGATCAAATATAATACCCAATGGCATTTACGACGATTGTAAATTATCCGAATTCGTGCTCATCTATTACGAGTGAGTGTGTTCACATTCTATCAGGGTTGTTGAAGCTTTCGCAATAAACGTCCATAATAAAGTTAAATGTTCGGCAATGGATGCTTCAAATTGTTGGCGGGCACATTGGCAATAACGTACCGTAAATTAATATTCAGAGCGATACGAGATCCACTTTGTATTCGAATTTCAAGAATCCGGCTCGCAATAGAAAAACAACGACAAGGAAGCGTTACCTATAGAAAATGGTAAAAATCGGATGGTTCGTAATTCGAACAAACGTCTAAGACCGTTACGCCAGGTGTGCATTCGGCTTGTCTGTTACTATGTCCTTCTTTGAGTTACATGAAATTCTAATGTTGTTTGTGCCCATTGACATGACTTGCCGACTTCCCAATCGACATATTTTGAAGTTGCACTCCCTAGTATGCAAATCATGCAGAGATTTTTGCGAATTCAATTACTCGAAGGGCACTTGGGCCCTTGGCACTTCGAGCATACTCAATGCCTAATTACACAGTCGCTTTGAAACACTGATTCTTTTTTATGGTTGTTTTAGATGCAAGGTGCATCGGGCCATCTGCCGAAATTAAAATGCACGTTGATGATGCATTGGCATTGATTAAAAGATTTCAGGCGTGCGCGCGGGCACGTGGTAAAAACACTTGTTACAAAGTCAAACACGCAATGATCATTGCGAGAGATTTGCGATGGTATAATAATGATTGACCCGACTTATCATGTGATACCATCAGATAAATCGAAGGCGCCGAGGAGACGGACGGCATCTGGTTGGTTGGGGTGGTGATGGCCACTCGCACATGCCACTATACCAAACAAAACAACAACAACAAAAAAATCCACGTGGCACGCGCGCCTTCTTTCAGTTTTTATTGTACAGGAGGCTATAATCATAATCACAATCTTAGGAATATCTACCCCTTTTTATATACATATTGTAACTCGTAAAATGTGAAGTTTCATTAAACATGCGGTGTAAACGAAAGAAATGGAAGATTGTCCTGTGAAGAAGTGAAGAAAGCACCTGTACCATGGCGGAAACACGTGGCATGTAACACAACGGCAGCTGGACACACCACTTGCCGGACTATTTAATTGTTTTTTCTTTCTTCATCGACGGTGAGTCTTCATCGTTCGCTTTACTTTCCAAGCTGGCACCACCCATCTCGCTCTCTGCCAAACCAACCATCAGGCGGTCTGCATGCGCCAGCAGTTGAATTTTAGAATCTTGATTGAGAGCCACCAGCCCTAACGGTGGCCTCATCAACCCGGGCGGGTGCTGCTCAGCTCGAAGGGCGGAGAGTGATTATTTTGAAATTAGGACTACATGCAGCGCACGACGATTTGAAAATATGTCGATCGACAACCGCCCAAGGAGATGCGAACTGCTGCTGCCTACACAATACCTATCTAGACTAGAGACAATGCATATTCATTCATTGAGAAAAAACACAAGCGTTCTGAGACAATGGAGCAACACAGGCATTCATACAATCAACAACCCCTTTCGCTCCTGTTATTGTTCTCCGGTTCTCTAACTAAACCTCTAACAAGTCCAAATAAAACATTATTTACACTGGTTGTGTGGTTTTCTTAAAATAAAAAAAATGCTAGTTTTTGTATCACCAGGTGAGGACCTAACCAGAATAGAAAGAAATAGTAGGAAGTTGAAGGTTTGTTTGCCAGGCAGAGGACCCTCATTTTCGATTTCTTAAAGGATCTACGGATCAACGTTACATTTCGTTCGCTGCATTGTGCTTCCTTCCTATTCTTCTCCGAGTTTTTGCATGCGTTTTGTCAAATGCGTCGCGCTAATGCATCGACACGCCAGTGAAAAAAAAAATAGAAAGATCGGCGGTTATAGTAGCACGTAGATCGTGAAAAAGAGGATTGCCTAGGGTTGGTAACGTAGCTCATTTCGTTGCTACTGATGTCGATGCTGATGTAATGCAAGCGGATTCAATAACTACCCTAGTTACGCCAGTCCGAAAAACCAATGAATCTCCTCTTTCTAGGCGCATGAGGAAAGAAAGGTTTCTGCGGACCGCAACCTTTTCTCAGGTAGAATAATCTCTGATCGCCATTGTTGTTCGTAGTCGAATTCGCTTCCAGAACCCTATAGGCTGTATGTAATGCATTCGCATCTTCGATACTTATTTCGTATTAACCCTAGAGTGCTAGGCGAAGTAAAAATGTTCAACCGTCGTTGGATCGATGACGTTACGCAAATTTTTCCGAGCTTGGCTATAGTTGTTCCCACTTGGGAGAAACGAAAATAAAAGCTAAATAAATAATATATGCGATGTAGTATATCCCTTTTCGCAATGAAAATATCCCAACCCTAGATTTGTGCAAGAGATTTATACCTATTTTCCCATTTCGTTTGATTCAGCATGAACAATCAGTGTCGTGGAAAAGCACTCTTTAAATAAACAGCAAACTGTGTCTAATGCAAACACATCGCAGGATTTACTTCATTACGTTTGATCTAATGGTAGTACAGCAACTGTTGCTGTGAGCTTCGAAAATTACAATTGCAATTGTGTCAATGCCCAGCTGACAATACGCGAAGCCGTCGAAAGATGATTAAAGCCGCATTCCTAGAATCCTCCGATTTTTAGGTACCCTATGAACGGAGCACATGCCATGCTACTATATCTTCAACATTAAGCGATTCAAAGGTATCCCAAAAGGTTCTCTTACCTAGACCGATTGAATACCGATGTATGATGCAGTAGTGGTTGTTTGCACGCCGAAATATTTTTCTATTCAATCGGACGAAGTTCTTTCATTATGCGCGCATGTGCCTGTGCGCAAATCTGGTCCGGCTATACCTATAGGCCTTAGCTCTCCGGAATCCATCCCATTGTTCAAAAAACACCTGGATCCTTTTTGTTCGAAAAAGCTCTCTCCCGTCCCTTTGCAGACATCGGTGGGGCTATGTACTCATTGTCCGGATAATACCTTATGTTTATCCCCGCCAAATACCCTACCATTTCGTAGTATAAAAGGTATCCCCATCAGCCGAAAAAGTCAGTCATACCTTCAGCTTTCGTTGGGTACGCAGCCAGCAAGAGCAGCGAGTTTGAGTCAGTCAACAGTCGAGTTTGAAGTCTCGTGAGTTCCAAACGACGAGTGCGCTTGCTTTCATTACTTACCGGTTGCTTCATAAGCAAGCAAGCTACTGACTTATAAAATTGTGTGGATACTTCATTCCTGGTACACTACGCTTTACATCATTACGGAAGGTAAGTGAACGATTTCTTTGATGACATCTTGTGAACTTGCCATAGAAAAAGCTACTTATGAGCTTTATCATAAGTTTGTGATTGGAACTAACCGGTTATGTTATCATCGTATCGCAACCTAATACATGTATGCTCTACACTCAATTTTCGCGGTTGTCCGGTCCGAAAAGCTGCAAATTCGGTACGTGCTATTGCTCTCTAGGAGTGTCTGGCCGTCCTGCATTCCGCAAACGAACGCGTCGGTAACCGCTCGTTTGTTCGTTTAATTATCTGTAACGAATACAAGGATTACAAAGGAACACAACGCGAACGAAGGTAAACAGAACTGTTTTTGGACGAGACGACTCCCGAGGTGTGTGGGCTTATTTCTTGTCGAACATTTCCTGCGCATCAGTTACTGCCGACCACAACAGCAACCAACACCACCAGGATTCAAGAACACACCACCACGAATCGAAAAAACACGAAGAAGAAGAGGCGCTAACTTTAAACACATTTGCACTAAGTCATAATGAATTTTGCGAACAAAGTCATGCATTCTTTAATTTCAAACATTTCCTGCTTTGTTTTAGCTTGCTTGATTCAGTTAAAAGCCTAAACCTAAAGTTCAGAGTCAAGAAAATGTCATTGCTTAAAATTTGCACAGCTACTACTACTAGCCAATATACAATATCATTGTTGCTACTTATTGCCTTCACGTGTTTTCGCTGTTCGGAGATTGCTTCGATTCGTTTTGGTGCGCTCTGCTGCTCTTTAGGTGTTCGGTTGCAGTTGGTGCAGTGGCAGCAGCAGCATCGAGAGCAATACGGTGTGCAATCGCATCAGCAACGCGTCAATTTCAACGATACAACCAACGGCAACGGCCCAACAGCGGCGAACACCGTACGTACGTACTCCGGAGAGTTCCTTGCGCGCGCCTTTAAAAACAAAACGCCGACCGATAGTGCAGTGACCAGCTGGCTCTCGCTTCTCCACCGTTCATACTCGCGAGCAGCGCACACACAACTCTGTTCTTCGCTCGTTGTTGACCCCGCGTAGTAACGGCAATTTCTGAATCACTCTTACTACAACTGCACACTTCACAATACTATACAGTACAGCAGCATCATTGCTCGACCAGGAGTGTGTCCAACCAAGGCGAATACCTAATCCGACACTTTTCCGACTTCATTAGGTTGATTCTAGATTCATTCCTGCGATTCCTGTAGAATTGGCATGCTGCTCGTATTTGGTGTTTGGTGATCATTTTCGTCGTTTATGTTACTATTTTCATCGAAGTTAATTTTACGTGCACGGCGTGACCTGACCAGACCACACCATGCTCCATGCCATTCGAAGATCAGTTCAATTTATGTAGTTAAACTCGGTTGAGTCATCAATTAACAATCACATTCTCTTTGTACATCATCCCAACAAGTATAACAGCAGGAATTAGAAAATTGTAGGCTACTGTTTGCCAACATGCATTTGGCTTAGATGATAACACGTGTTGCTGCTTCTGGCAATCCCAAAAGTTATAAATTTCCTACACAATTCCAACAATTACATACTTTTTAGGTGAGAGAAGTTGTATATAGTCCGTGATGCGTGACAATATTTGGCTTTTTTCATCAATATTGCACTAGTCCCGGCCTATATAAGACTTTCTTCATTCATCATATTCACGATATCATTTCATTAATCACCTAAAATGGACGGACAGCCGGCGAACGAGAACAAAAGACTTCTACACGATAATGAAACGATTCTACATAATGTAATTGTTGTTTCGTTGCTGGTGGTTATGAAGAAAAAGTAACGCGATAATCGTTCGCCGACGCGAGCGTGACATGATCTTGATAAAATTTAAACGAACATACAGCTTTTGTAATTAACTAACGATAACATTCATTCTTGGATTTAATTTCCAGATTTGTTTACCCAACACTCTGCTCAGATTTTGTATGATGACGAAATTCATTCACATATAGCTCTAAAACTATTTGTCCATGCCTACTACTATGCAGATTTGCGTTAACAACACATTCGGAATAAATATATAAATATATCCGGCTAACAGAATTTTTATAAATACCGTTATTACTAGTTGCTACGCGCGAACACATGGCACGATCGAAAGGCGAAAACTACAACGACCCATGAAGATTGGTACTAACTACATCAAGGTACCACCACCTCAGCATACCAAGTCATCAATTCGTCGCTAAATGAAGATGAATTTTTTTTCGATTCCGATGAGGACAATTACTTCTGCTCTTTGTGTTTTTTCTCGATTGGTATCAGTGTCCTGTCGAATAGATTAGGACGTGACTTGGGCAACTTTGTACTTCGAATCAAATTGCACTTGTCCCGGCCTGCTTTATCGGCAGCTCTCATCAGATGGATTTTATTAATCGCGAATTCAGTGGTGACCATGGGGCCTCCAAATTTCAAGTGGCGGCAAAGGACCGGACCCTTCACGAGAGGCCTCAAACTGACCCGTTCGCTCAAAATCCGCGGCTGCGTGAATCTATCGGCAAAACAAAAAATATCGACCCGAACACATTCAACTGCATATCCATCAAACAATTGATCTTATTCGGGGACATGCATCTACTACAATCTACATGAATTGTACTACACGCGTGCTTTGATATTTGTTTAGGATTAAATTCAATTGGCGGATTTCGGCCTTTCGACCGCCCCCACTAACAAATAACTGCATGCAAAAGTATTGTATGTATGTCGAATGCGCGCCGCGTTTTAGTTCAAATTCAATTGAATTGCTCGAAGTACATAGATGCTTGGCTCTGGCCTAGAATATCCACCGAACGGTCGAAAAGTTGAATAACGATGCTAAATGTTGCAAATGCTGTAGTAGTATTTATTTAGGATTCGTTTATTTGGCGCCATTCGAGTGCCGTCTGCGTCCGTTGTGCCGCATTGTTAGCGATAGAAAATCACCCTGGACTTTATTAAATGTTGACAGCAATAGTACAACATACAACAGCTACCAAAAAAAAACTGCCCACACTGCAACAAATAAGTTTATATGCTGGACGCGCGCCTCGCGCATATTCATGACGGCAGCAAATTAGTAAGCTTAAACTTTTAACTCTATATTTGAATTTAGCGAAAGGGGAAGAGAGAGAGTGGCGGCGCGGCAGAGGTTTGTGTAATTTATTTAAACCGAAGTGAATTTTAATCAAACGGCGAGCATTATTGTTTCTGCTTTCCGGTAGTCCGCGAGCCCGCTGGTATGGGGGTTGGAAACTTTTAATTTAAATATTGAGTGGTAGGTACAATAAATTGGCTGGATATTATAATCATTCAGTGTGGTTCATTATATAAAATTCGGATATGCGATTTATTACAACTGGAACAATGTGTAAATACCTTTTGATGTGTGCAATGCATGTTTATTCAATGGAGAAATGGGAATTCATTCAAATCATCATTCGATTATTGAAATAATCGCAGAATTCTAATTATTGCTTTATGCGGTCGATTACATCCCCACGATATAATTGTTATTAGTTTTAGGTGAGTAAAGATTTCAAAAATAATGGGGAATTTAATAAAACGTGCATATTTTAACTTTTACGTAACTGTTACTGTAAGGTAACTGTTACTTTTAGGTAACCAATTAAAAGTTATGAACAATAGTTATGCCCATCTCTAGTGTCGATTATTACACTTCTCCTATGAACTTTATTAGTTACCCATCACTAGACTTGAAGGCAAAGACCATTTTCGTCCCAACATCGGAACACGGAACTACCTCAATCTTGACCGATGTATCCATCTGGCTAGTCAATTTTGTTCAAAATTTGATTGCAAATATATGCCATGCTTGATGTTCAATATTAGATTCTCAACTGCATTCCTTTCCGTCACAAAGCGAATTTCGCGTATTCCGCAAGTTGGATACTACACTCGTATTCGCAGTGCTACTATCTATATGCTGCATTATTTAGTAAAGTGCGTGAAAACATTCGCGTTTGTTCCCGGTTATGGAACCAGTTTTTCCGTAGTGTGCGTTTCGTGTGCGCATACATCCTTGCATTTGTATGCAAGTGCTATACATTCATCCAGATAGAATACATGCATGCATATGATGCGAATCCGAGTGCAGTAATGTTTATGAGCGAGCGTATTATGTAAGTAAGAGCACTTTGACGATGCGGCAAGCAGTAGTACGTCGTTGATCGAGCTCGAACTCTTCGCGTGCTCTTGCCATCTAAACGAAGTTGTGCAGAAGACAAACAACGTGCACATTATTGAGATGAATTCAACATAATAATAATAATAATAGAAATAAATAATATTATTCACAAAATATTCCTTCTTCATTCGATGTGTATATAACTAGGTGGTTGTACCTTACTAACCTATTTACATCAAAAGTCCCCAAAACCGAAGATTCTATCAGCTGGATCTCCCGTATAACTCTTGACCTGTAAAAGCACAGGCATAATATATCTCCCATGCTCTCTGAACTCTTGTCTACAACAAAGTGTCGCGTCGCGTGTGAATGGATGTACCAGCATCTCACCGCTGCATCGCTTTTTGCTGCTCTCCAGCGCTCGCTATTAATTTTTCCAACCGATCGAAAACTTACATAAATATAAATACACAACAAGTGCGTTGAACTTTAACACGCCGACGACGCTCTCGTCGAACAAAACGGCACAAAACGCACGTTCGATGCGCCCACTATCGACTACGTGCGAATGTGTGCATCATGAATGCAATCGCGCCTCGAGAGTGCCAAGAGAAGAGCCGCACCGTGCCGAGCCGTACTAGTGAGGAGAGTCGCTTCATTATCAGCATTGTGTTTTTTCTACACCGGCGCCGTTAACTATGCAATGCCAGCCGCCTGCATTTGCATACTTGCAGCAAAATAAAATCCATCAGGTGTTCTTTGACTCGATTTAATGGAAGCACATGATGCGCACAATGGCTAGATGAATCAGATGAAAAATGAAACTAGTGTTCATGTTATGCCAATCGTATAATAATTATGATAAGTATTATCAAGTTGTGTGTGCTTTGACTAAAAATTGATATTTATATTTCCCACCAGAGAGCGGATATCGATTTCTGGTTGGTGGTTGCTCTTCTCTATGAACAAGCATGAGAAAGTTCAAGTCAACATTCGGAAACTAACTTGACATTATTAAAGTTGTTGGAAGAGTAGTCCTGGGCGTGCAATGTTGTAGGGGGAATTGCATTGAGAAAGTAGTAGCCGAAAATTTTGCAGTCGTATACAAATCGCATCATCTTCCAAGCACATAAAATTGCTAATTCCATCTATCGCGGGTTTCCCAACAGCTGACGAACTGATCAGAGCATTAAATTCCCCCGCAATAATCAGTTATTTTTATTTAGGTCTGCACGTTCATTATTTCCCATTACCTTTGGATCCATGAGATCCTCTTTGCTTTCGACGTGGGCGTATTCTTCCCTTCCACTTCATTAATTTACGTTACGTTTATTAATTTTGCGCCTTTATTTACAAACATCCGCAAGTATCCCAGCCGCCACGCCGCTTTTTATCTTTCGCTTATCGTAATTTTTATATCCTCAGTTTCCATCTTCGGCCATACAGCGAGCGCCGCACACTTCTTTTTTTTTTTTTAAATTTCAGACGTGACTTGAACAGAGAAGAAAAACTGCGCCTGGTGTAAAATAGGCGACGCTTTTCTTTCCGCTCGAGTTCGGCATCGTCATCGCCGTGTTGTCTCGGTGCGTAGGAGATTTGCATATCTGGCATTAATTCGCCCACCCACCCACTGCCGACCGAAAGCATTGCCGTGCCGCGGCACTTAATCCATTTCTTATTAGCTCGCTCGTCTTTTTTTTTTCTTCTTCTTCTTCGGCTTTCTTCTGTAGCGTCGCGGCGACGATTCTCTTCGCTTTTCTCTTCCAACGACGTTGCTTTGTTCCCCGCTGTTGTTATATTATATAATGGATAGGCAGGCGTCTTTCTTTTCTTCGCGAGGACGCGACAGCGTTCGACTTTAGGCCTTTCCTGCAATTTAAGCCCTTTGATTTTTTATTCGCGTTGTGTGCGTGCTTCAGCGAGAGGTTGTGTATGTGTAGCGTTCTTCGAAGGAGGCGGGAGGGTGGACATCCTGCGCTGAGGCGGATAGATAGAGATTTGCGATAAGAGATAAGCAGAACGACAAACGACAACGATGAGGCTGTTTCAACACTTTCACTTTCGTTTTTTGTTTTTCCGCCGACGAGTGCGAGTTTCCTCTGTTGGCTTTTATCTCACGAATTGTAGATTTGCATATGAATTTTGCATTTGCTTTTTTTACGGCTTGGCCGGCTTGAAATGAATTGAATAAATAAATAAAATGGGATTAATTCTTGTTGCTGAAGAATGTAATGCAAATCTGCGTGTTCCTTTGATAACATTTTTTTATTGCATCCTAGGATTGCGGTGTTCTGTCTTAAAGAAAAGCTTCAATTAAATTAACCATTCTGTATGAATTGGCCCAATGAAGTAAATTGTCTTTCGTTTTTGCTTGAATGTACTTGCACAAAATCAACACAGATATTTATTTATTGCTGACACGTGACCCCCGTCATTTTCTTGCATTGAAGAACGCACGCTTTAACTTATCAACACATTGTTTTCTCTTCCGGTTAGTTACGACCGTAGGAAGATCTTCATCATTACAGATTTTTTGATTTGCTGGCTGTTTCACATATTCTATTCTCGTTAGAACCTAGTCAATGATGGTCAAATATTGTTCCCAAAAAAAGAAAATTCATGTCTTTTGATATCAATTTTGTGTCAGTTGTTTAAATCACTATCCTGGTAAGTCGAATCCATATGTAGAAGTCCTTTTAGGAATATAAGCCTGTCTTCTGCCTGTCCTGTTTGGAAACGATTCGATGTAAAATTATGGCCAAAAATGTATTAATTTTTGGCTTTTTGTGATCTTTCGAATGTCTAGAATATTGTACTCAAATGATATGTCGGTATGTAACTTCGTTGCAGTTACCGCGAGAAATATCACATTATTTGATTACAGAGTTGTAATCCAAACTTGAAACTCGCTTTTTCAACTGGCTGCAAAAACATCTCGGGATCTATCTAACCGATTTCACTCATTTTTTGCTTCCAATGCGTAAAAATGAATTCACCATCATGTAGCATGTGGGATTTTAAGGATATCTTTATATTTCGATTTTATTTGACTATTTGAAGGTAGATTTTTTTGGGCGACAAATGACTTTTTATTTCAAATTGCCGTCATTTTGATACATTTTTGAGTATTGAAAAAAATCCTACGATACATGGTAGAGAATTCAATTTAGTTTAGGTTTTCACAAGTCCGGTTCTTCTACGATGTAACTGTCCTTCGCAAATTAAGCAGCCAGTGAGATGCAACGTCCCGGAGGCCGTCCACGGATGCAGCTGTCAAGCCGGTGAAAAACAATATATATTGACCAAAAAATGTTCCAAGGAAGTAAAAATGTTGCTCTACAACATACAAAAAACCCGGAGGGTTTACTACATCCTAATACTCAAAAAAGAAAATCATGAAAGTGGCTCATTTTTTAGTTCGCCTTTAAATATTATGGAATCTACTTCCAGACATCGTTCATACCTAAAATTATGAATAAATTGAAGCAAATTTTCTAAACTTTTGATGGTTTTCAAGTAAAACAAGCATTAAGGTTTCAGAATTCATTAACTTGTGGAGTTTATTTGTTCATCAATTTGTGCTACATGGGAAAAATGAAACGAAATTAGTTTCCTATCAGTTTTCAATCAAACTTAAGCCTTAATACAATTCTAATTATATTTCTACCTTTGACGATTAATTAATTCAACATATCCCAACGCCGACAGGTTTCATTGCTCAAATAGTTGCAGTTGTGGCTTTGCTTTAGTTAAAGCACTTGTTAAATAACATCGAGTAACAACTACATGCTATTTACATTCGTAGAGATTGCGCGTCCTTTTATTGGGCATTGACTGTAACTAGATTTATCCGATTTTTCTATCAAGTCCACATTAGATGTACACGGTGTCCGTAGTCCTTACCACTTGACCATGAAAGATCCTTTGTATCTTGCAATCATTGAGGCACCTTCTTCCTCTTGAAGCCAACTGTAAACTCAATCATAGCCGTACAAACGACAAGTAATTAAACGTCCAGCCGAACAACGAAACGATGCGTGAACTTCCGCCTCTTCTTCTTTTCCATCTACGTCTACTTCTTCTGCATCGCATTGCATTGCCATGCTGAATCTGCACTCCAGAGTATCCCGCTCTTCTTCGGCTTGTGCGCTTGCCTTACTCTTACTCTCCTCGTGCGAGCGTGCAGACTCACATTCCTAATATGTAGCTTCATTATCAGCTTTTTTCTGTCGTCGGCGCTCATTTAGCAATTCCGCGCACCGAGAGTCGAGCGAGCAAAAACCGCGAGAGAAGCTTTTGTTGGATTCGCTCGCGTTAGCTGCATGTTGACTTTGCTTTCGCGCTCTTTGCATTCACCTAATATCCTATAACTATAACCATGCTGCCATCCATCCGTGCAGCGCAGGTATGCGCTACCGATAAGTGGCAATTAGAAAATTGTTTCACTAAGTACTAAAGTACCAACTAATGCTTCACGGGATCTTTCATTGCTCGTCTTTTGTTCGCGACGCTGCAATGGAGAGGAGCTTGAACTTAAAGGAAGGCGCGAAGCTCCTGCAATCGTTAATTACCTGTAATCGTGTTAAACCTCCATCTTTGAGATCAAAACTTACTTTGCAGTTTTGTGTAATATTTATAAAGTAGTGTATTTTTGTTGATGTACACTCTAAAAAAAAATATTCCGCAGATTGCGAAATGTCGAGTTAATTGTACATTTCAGAAATTGGTAATCAATGCACCGCCAGTGTTCGCATCATGCAGCTTCGTTTCTGCACGAGTTGCAATAAGTTTGCATTCTTGAAAATGTAATCCAGTCGCGTTTGTGAGTCCTTTGTAGCGATTCAAGAGAGCCTAGAAGACGTCGGCTGCACGCTCACTGATGCTTTTATAATAAAGATGCCGTCATCATTTAATGATCCACTCGATTCGCAACTATTCAGGATTGTATTTTAGATTCGCAATTTGTTGATGTTCATTGGAGGGATTTTTTTTTGTCAACCTCTTCTGCAGCAATTAGTTATATTCCCTAGGTTGTTTCTAGGAGAATAGGAATATAATAAAAAGTATTGACCCTCAGATTCATGAATTATATATGTGTTTTGTTGTTACTTTTATTGAAATTGACTAACCAAATTACTTCAAAATTCTTCAAACGTCTTCTGGCTTACATGAGCTCGACTGTTTACACTCACCCTATCAAAGGTATTGCCACACCGCACACATTCTACGAAGACATAATTTTGCCCGATTTCTTCATGTGTTTCTATTAATTACGTTTAGATGGTGACATAATACGTAAATATGTAAAGCCTAATTAGCACTCCTCGCTGAGATCGACCCGTAGGAACCAAACTCGTATCTATATCTGGTTTCGTTTCGAAGTTACAATGATTTTTACTTTGAAAAAATACAATTTTCATCAATTTCAGTCCTTCACTCTTGCTCCAACCACACGATAACGACAGCGAACGAGAATTGTTTTCTTACGATGTTGTTTTTGCGGCTTTAGACAGCATAGCTGTGCCATTCCAAAGAGAGACAACAATTAACTCAAAACTCTAATCTGTATTGCCATTTTAAAGACCTTCAACACGTTAAAATAAGAAGAAATTAATGCCCTACACGGGGATTTTATTGGAAAGAAGTCGTAGGTTTCCTTCTCTCCTTGCCCTTCTGCGTGTAAAATATAATTTTTTAAATGATAGATAGCATTCCATACCCTTGATGATTTTTGCAATAGCAGAATGACCCAACAGGAGTATATGAAATTTGATATTTGCATTAAATATTTACAATTGGAAAGGTATTATATGTGAAGTTGGATGGACGGTTTAGTGCAAATGTACACATCGTGTTTATTATAGATGCTAGTGTGGTTTGTTATGTTTGGTGTACTTTAGTGTTATCTAGTATTGCAACTAGGGTTTCGAATGAGAAATGGTCGAATACTTGACACAATAAACACAATTCCTAGCGCAACGAGCATGAAGTGCTTTGTAATACTTGGGCGAACGAACAACTCTCGCTGGAGAGAAACGAACTCGTCCGAAACCATTGATATGAATACCTAGGAAGATGTGGTATATTATATTAAAGATGAGCAGTACATATATTGTAGGTATAATGTTGTTTTACGGATGCTGGATAGGTAGTTAATAGACTGGATCCGGAACGAGAAGGTAGAACGAAGGTCAACTGCTTAGCACCCTTTGTGATACACCAGGTAGTACATTTTCTTGAGCCCTTGGGACATAATCTTTTGAAATGTTTAGAGCAAATGTTTTCATGCAATCGGATGATGAATATGAAAAAGTTGATAGGTAGAATTTTAGATACTTATTACGTTTAAGTGGTGATGTGCAAAGCCTGATTGGTAGTCCTCGCTAAAATCTACTCGTAGGAATCAAACTCGTGTCTTTGTTTGGTTTGATTTTTGTTTCGAAAAAAAATGTCGAATTTGCATTAATTTTAGACTCTTGCACCAACGATATCGAACAAGAGTTGTTTGCTCAAGTGGGATTGAATTGGAATAAATTTCCTTTCTTACGATGCTTATTTCTGCGACTTTAAAGAGCGTAGCTGTAATACAACTTTGCAATCGGAATATGCATTTTAAAGACGCTAAACACGTCAAAACATAATTAGTCTATTAGCATTGTTTATAACATTGGCAATTATTATATTAAGCTATTGGAATATATTCCTAGGACTAGTTTGTATTATAAATTCAATGATGGTAACAAAACTTACTATTCTTATACTGAATTTTTCGTTGTTATGTAAAGTAAGTACACTAGACCTAAGCCTAGACCTCGCTTTGATAGGTTCCACTATGCGAATATTGAAGATAGGTTCCCATCCAATTTTTGACAAAATAAAAATCACAAAAAAAACACAAAAAAAATTAACCTAATCAATTCATTAAAATACAAAAAATAATCCATTTTGCGAATGGTCGTAGAATGCTAATGCAATTGGTAATTTTACTAGCTGATATATTATTTTTGCCATTCATGTTTATGGTCTGAAAAATTATAAACTTTAGTTTATAAAAAAGAAATACCACAGTGGCGAATGACTGACAACTTATGTGGACTTAACGAAATATACAGAAAGAAAATAGTAAACGGGGAATCCCCAAGCAAATGTATGTTTGTAAGTACGCCATAGTACCACTAGATAGAGCAAAGCCACTAAAGTTGACACAAAATATTTTACACTAGAACAACATTTAAAATTTATAAACTAAAATTTGAAGACGCAACTTAGAAAATCTACAACGCAGACCAAAAATGAGATTATTTTATGAACGACGCAAGTTTGAAACAACGCAAAGCGAGACCTAGCTGTAATTATATTTCACATTATTACTGCATCTTTCGAATTCACTGCAAAGCTATGTAAAATTAAATAAATAATCCGTGTGACCCTAAATTGTCCCAATAACAAATCTCTAATTGTACAAATAGATAATCTCAACATCATCAATTAAATCGCATCGTAACCAAAATGAAATATCAACATCATTATGTTGATATTTGTCCAAATGTCAAATATAACTGATGAAATTGATTATTAACGACATTTATAGTTATCGTTTCAAGTTTAGAATCGAGCAACACGATCAGACATGCATAGGAATTTCCACTGACAATGTGACATATCTCAAGGATCTTCTGTAAATTAAAAAACGCGAATATATCACACAAAATGATAGTTATATTTATCAATGAAGAGGAAGAAAGTTCCATCTCCCAAATGACGATCGCAGATCGCGGCAAGCTTTCAGATAGTACGTTCAAACTCTGCTATAGCACTGCTAGAACTGCATGTTCCCTGCAACGGCTTCGCTTTCCTAGACTCGACTTGAAGATAAACTCTTTCATAATAGTGATATTAGTGCAGAACTTTATGACAATTGAAATACTTCTATTGATATAATCCCGGAATCCCCAGACCGAAATCTCCGCCACTGATGAGCTGAAACATAATCCAGGGACTCATTTCAAATGCTTCGCACAATTATATTGCGAGCGAGCTTGTTTGTTTTGGCCGTGGTGCACTTATCATTAGTTGAGTTTTATCGAAATTGTATTGTTGGCTGTATTGCGCGATCATGCTGGAGAGTGCGGGCGGCAGCGAACGGAATGCAGCGCGCGAGTTGTGTCGAAGAACGAGGAGATGCCAACTTGGAGCTGCCTGAGAGTCCATCCGCTCGCTCTATTTGTTTTCACATTCGTTGTTGTTTATTTTCCGTGGTCCAGCTTGATGTGGCGTCTGTTTGCCAACACCAGTGCTTCGCGCAAAATGCCAACTTCACAAATAGTGGCAATGCTTATTATTTATTCAGCATGCAAACACGTCGAATATCAAGGCAATTACAATGCGAATGTTTGTTTGGTTGAGCGAATGCGACGAAATACTGTCGATCGCGCAACGATCATTGCATATACATATAGATTAGTCATGCGTTTGCTTAGAACTTATAATTGTTGTTTAATGTGCTTCAGATGTTAGAGACTTATATAGTGGGTATATATGCAGATAGTGAAAAAAAGAACGGTTTTATTTCAGGAATAATCGTGGGTGTGGGGATGGGTGAAATTGATCATTGAAACAGTTAGATCTGATTAAAGATTGTGGCGCTTGACTCTATACCTAAGCAGACACAGAAATAGTACACGCGTTCAAATGTTATCAGGTTGGTGAGCTTGCTGGCTTGGGAATGCCTGAATGAATGCAAATATATTATTACATGTGGAAGATTCGAATACGAAATGGTCTGCTAGTCGCGTATTTACATGTAAATATTATGTAAAATTAGCATCAATGGCACGCGACCAGATTACTGCTTCCCATGATAAATAATGAATTAATTAATGGATGTGGTAAAAGTTGTTTTGTTTGTCAAACTGTTTCCGAATGCGTTTAGTGAAGAATATTCTTCAAAAATTATTGCAAAACAATAATTATTATTAATCAATAATTTAATAAGCAGTTAGCAGACGGGTTTGAGCATAATTTCAAATGCATCCTGGCAGCGGCGTACCGATGAGAGGCGATGCGGATGGTCAGCTCTAGGCTGGAAGCATCAAGGGGTATCAAAAGGTAAGCAAATTTAAAACAAAATGTTAAGATACTCGTTAAACCATCGAATCATTGAATTTTCCATAAAAATATTATACAGTGAAACCTCGCATAACGAACATAATTCGTTCCAGAACTTTTTTATCGTATAAATTAATATAAAGTACAATAATACGTTCCATGTCGAAAAATACTTAAGACAAGCTATGAAATATATAAATTGTCCAGAAGCGTGATTCATCTTCATCTTTTTTTAAATCGCGGAATAAACTAACCTAGATTGAGAATTCGATTTGCAGAACAAAAAAAATCGAAATACAAATTAGTGATTTATCTAATTCCTTTTTACATGAAAGTTGTCTAGTGACATTTGTTTTTGCCGACGGTCCAAAATTTGGTAAAAATGCGACATCGCATTATAATTGAAAAAATTA
>JARJDU010028450.1:0-23685 GCA_030264695.1 Lissagria laeviuscula | reverse complement strand
TATTACAAAAAGTCACCCATAATGTTATTCCATAAGAAAGTGAATTATTTAAAATTGATTAGACATTATAAATTTATTGATATAGCAATAGCATCTGTTTCACATTCATCGAAAGTGTAAGTTATTCTTCTAATATATCACTAGTTCAATTGAAACTTAAAATTTTACCTGAACTATAATTTTTTTACCTTTTAAAACTAACTTTATTTAGTTTTATTGTACAATGTGAATGTGGGAATATGTACAACAACACATGGTGTAAATTACTTTCTGGAACAAACAAAAGATACCAATCAATATTAAAATATCGCTATATTATTAATATTCCGTATAACTTCTCCGTAATTCTATATATGTAAGTATTTCTAAGAGCAGCACGTCCACGACTCTAGCCAACCCCACTGACCGCCTAATTTATTCCAGTGACACAAATACCCGCAAAGTTTCAACCCAACGAAGCTATTAGACTCGTGTCTAACGATTGAATGTTTAATATGGGTCAATGTTGCTTATAATAATCCATCACGCTTGCTTTTTATGATAGATACGAATATGCGATTATCTATTTCTATTCCCAGCAGTTAGTACTTTCTATCTATACAATCATTAAATGATAAATCGATATGATTTTTTCAGTATTCTTCTTTAACTCTATTCGCGCAGCATTAGTATTACACATACTATAAATGTTCATATTTCAGTTAGTCATTGTCCGAACAGTTGGCTGACGAACGACAATTATTGTTGTTTCGTGCTAGAGAATTCGTGCGAAGGCGGCGACAAGTTTACTCGAGTGTCATTATTACATTTTTCTTTCTAAAACTCACATCAAATTTCTACCTCTAATGCTTTTTCAATATCAACTAATGGAGTGCTTCAAATAAACATTAATAATGACGTAGGTAAAAATCCAAAACTTTACATGGCAATTAACTCAAATCTTGTTACAATGTTATAATACCAACTTTACATATATCCCAACCTACGTGTTCTGTTCTGTTCTATTTTAATCTTAAGTATTTTTGTTTCAGTGGAGTTTACATTTCGGAATCAGTGGGAACCGCATGCAGTTTGCTTCCAAGCGAACAGGACCACGACGCCGCCGCAACAGTAACATCAACATCGGTGGAAAGCTTACTGTTACCTATACGTAGATCGAGTGGTTGTGACCCGTTGGCGAAGTCTGCCAGTCTGCCTGATCTAACCGTCACTTCTGCATGTACTGGATGTTCGCTGGTCGCGCGTTCTGCTGCGTGCCGTGCGTGCATCGTGTGTGAACGCGCGACGACGAGGATGAGCGGCGTGTGCAAGGTGTGCGCTGCTTTGACGCTTCCGCCGGTGGAACAGCCACTGCTATATCAGCAGTACGATTTGCTAAATTTTCGCGATCGCCAACAACTCTGTAATTGTCAGCCGCCGGATACGAAAGCGCGATTGCTCTCGCTTTCGAAGATTAAAAGCTATAGCTGCTCTGTGGGGCCGGATCAGAGTGGTCCTTTGGAAATGCCGCAGAACGTACGCACCACGGCGAGTGGTATTAATTACACGAAAGAGAAGAGGGTCGCGTATCCATGGCGTACGAAAACTATGGCTACTTGGACTTGCAGACGCTGCACTCTGCTTAATAATCCCGAATCGCTAATTTGTGAAGCTTGCGAATCTCCATATGCGAATGATTATAATAGCAATATCAGTCGAAGTGTGATAATCAAGGTAGATATTGCTAGTTATTTACTGTTTATAGAAGAAGTTGCATGCTTTTAATATTAAAGTTGTAAACATCCTATGTGGCTGTCAGTTGTTAAAGCGTTCTTTGGTGAAACTGGCCAAAGTTTACTTATCTTGATACTAATAATATAGCGTAGGATTCACTCACTGCCTTTGCCTTGCGATAAACATTTACATTTTTAGATAAAACTCATTTAACTTTATCTAATTTTCAATTGTATTAATTGAAAACAGTTGAATGATTACATTGTACTTTGAAATATACAGATAATACTTTTTTTTTTCTCTGCTAAAGGTGGATAATTGGTCTGATAATGAGGCTCTCCGCCAACCGTCGCAATCTTACGCGCACGAGAAACCGATGTATAGGCGCTCATTTTCCGAGCTTCCTCAATCCCAGAATCTTAATACGCCGAACGTGAACCGTCGATCCTTAGGCAGCGATATTCTCCAGTCATTCCCAAAGTCTAGCACTTCAATGACGGACATCCAGGCACAAAACATAAGCAGTTTGACTACCAGGTACGTGTTTTGTTTGAAATTCGTTCGTACCTTCGTTCGTTTTGCGAATACATACATGAACGTTTGTACGTGCGCGCAAAACGCTTTTGGCATCCGCTCTGCAATAACACATTGGACTTCGTTTTGTACACAAACAATGCACACGCATCGCAATAACACAATTCATCAGCTGCACTAACAGCTAACATCAACAGCAACAAATCTGCAAACTATGCATCTCGTGGTGTGACTTATAATCTATTACAATAATTAACTGACAACTGTAGAACTAGTTTATTTCGCAGCGGTATTTATTGACTCAGCAGTGTGTCTTAAGTATCATCTTGGCTGATGGCCTTTACCAATTAGCTTTATAGTATATTTTTTTGTACAGCATCCGGTTGTGATTGTGTTATCACATAAGTGTGCAGAATTGATATTTGCAATGTGTATAAAACAATTTCCAATGTGATTCTAGAAAGGAAATTAGACGCATAATCTCCCAGTTTCTGACGTTTTCCATTGCTAATTTAAGATACGGCAGTTTAAATCGTTCGGCAAGTGATATTAGTGGTTGTGAGGGCGCGATGGCCGATGCGGTGTATACATACATCGGTATCACAGACCCAGAAGGAGACAAGAACCACTTATATGAAAACCAGAGCATCGTCGATGCTCAGAGCAAAAGCAAATACAATTTCGATCCGAAAAAGCACGAGGCGATGTATGTCTTCCCAATTGCATGTAATTCCATCATAATTATAGTTGTTAACAATTTCATGTTTCAGTATGGAGTCGTTGAAGAATAGCCCTCCGAGTAGTTGGAGCCATAAGGAGCGACGATGGACTTGTGCACAATGCTCGTTCGCTTACAACTCGCTTATTCTTGATCGGTGCGAAGTTTGCAACTGCTTACGGACGCAGCCGTGCACAATAACTGTAACTGAAGACATCAATACACCATCTAGTTCACTATCAATGTAATATACGTTTCTATTTCATTGTGAACTTGTTTCTTTTAATGTTAAATGTACATATTATAATAGCATGGTATTAATGTATCTAATTCTTTTATGATTAGGCCTTTCAAATGGAATGAAACTTCATCTCAGGTGCCTATTGCCACATTAGATCAAGGTCTCGAAGACGACTTTCAAACAATGCCAGGAGATGACGTGCATGACGATGGTAAATGGACATGTAAAAAGTGCACGCTGGTAAACTCCGGTAAAGCACTAACGTGCGTTGTTTGCTTTGGCTCCAAACTTAAGTCGCTTTCCTTGTCTAATGACATGACATTACGAAAAGGAGAATTCTGGACATGCGGGAAGTGCACTTTAAAGAACCCGCTTAGTATAGCAGCATGCAAAGTGTGCAAAACCGAAAAGCCTACCATGCTTTCGATTCCTGCACCACCTTCGGGCTCGCGTAGTCCATCACCTCGTCATCATTCCAGAAGACATCATCATGCTGGTAGCAACAACTCTAGAGTTGTCTATGCTAAAGTAAACTATGCCCAGAAAACAAAGAATAAGGCAAGAATTAATTTGGAATCAGATAGAGAACAGAGTAAGTAAAACTTCACAAATTCAACGAATTTTCAAATTTGCACTTTGCAGTAACTTCTTTGCTATGAAGTGCTCTTCCAATACTTAACTTATTTCTTTCAAAATGATATAACTATTAATTTATCATTATCTTTAAATAGATCCATCTACATCAAGCAACTCAATAATTGTACCTTCACTGAAACCTTGGGAATGCCCAGTTTGCACATTTGAAAACACTAAGTCGCAAGTGTTTTGCGACATGTGCATGAACATTCGCCCAGATCCACATGAACCGCCAGAACAACCGACCCGTTTGACAGCCGAGGAATTAGCTAACAAGCATTGGAATTACATCGTGCGCTACTGTAAATTAAAGAAGCAATCCTACATCGATGACACGTTCCCACCAGCAACATCTAGCTTATATTATAATCCATCAGAGAGTCGAGACGCACACGTTGTGAAATGGCGACGACTTCGCGACGTGGTTTTCGATGATGATGCCGATAAGGACCTGCCATGGGCAGTGTTCCGTCGTCCGCTGCCTTCGGACATCTCCCAGGGGGTTCTCGGGAACTGTTGGCTGCTGAGTGCCTTAGCGGTATTAGCCGAACGCGAGGAACTAGTGCGGGCTGTCCTTATAACGCGCGAGGTGTGCCCCCAAGGGGTTTATCAAGTGCGACTATGTAAAGATGGCCATTGGACGACTGTTCTTGTTGATGATTTTTTCCCGTGCGATAAAAAGGGACACCTGTTTTATTCCCAAGTGAGTGATTTATTATTTATGGCTTTTCTTTAACTTCAATTATTCTTTCTGCTCTACTTTATACAATTGTTATAAATATTTACAGATTTTTTGATTTTCTTTGTACAGGCAAAACGGAAACAGCTGTGGGTGCCTTTGATTGAGAAGGCAGTAGCGAAAATCCATGGTTGTTACGAAGCTCTCGTTTCCGGAAGGGCGATTGAAGGACTTGCGACGTTAACAGGAGCACCTTGCGAAAGCATTCCATTGCAGGCATCGTCAATTCCCGCACCGGCTGAAGAGGAGTTAGATACAGATTTAATTTGGGCACAGTATGTTTAATCAAATCCTAATGGCAGTAATGTAATTATGTACTATATTAATTTTAGATTGTTGTCATCGCGCCAAGCACTTTTTCTAATGGGAGCTTCCTGTGGTGGAGGAAATATGAAAGTGGACGATACAGAGTATCAAAAAGTTGGTCTACGACCACGACATGCATACTCGTTGCTAGATGTGCGTGATGTAGGTGAGCATCGCCTTTTACAATTGCGTAATCCTTGGGGACATTTTGTCTGGACGGGAGATTGGGCTGATGACTCCTACATGTGGTCACCGCATCTTCGTAGCTTACTAATGCCCGATGGCCCCATGGATGGGACATTCTGGATTTCCTTTAATGATGTGCTTAAGTACTTTGACTGCATTGACATTTGCAAGGCGCGTCCTGCCTGGAACGATGTTCGCCTATCTGGAATCTTGCCACCTCTAGCTTCCCAACAACATTTGTCCTGTATTTTACTCACGGTCCTAGAAGCTACCGAAGTTGATTTCACACTATTTCAGGTACAAAAGAACTCTTCCTGAAAGGGGTATTGCTGAACTAATGATTTTCATGTTTTAGGAAGGACAACGAAAGTCTGAAAAATCTCAGAGATCTCAATTAGATCTTTGCGTGGTGCTTTTCAAAGCAAGAAACGCATCACCGCCGAATATCGGTGCTTTAGTCGAGCATAGCAAACGCCAAGTGCGAGGCTTTGTCGGCTGCAACAAAATGCTCGAACCTGCCGAATACATTGTCGTTCCATTGGCATTTAACCATTGGCATACCGGTTTAGAAGATGTCCTTGCGTATCCAAGGTATATTAAACTTTTTAATGTTATTCACATTCAATAGTTTCTATTGGTAATCATTCCTTACTATTTGTTTTAGATACGTGTTGGCAATTCATTCCTCGAAAAAAGTCTTGACTGAACAAATGATACCCCCTCAGCACATCCTCGCCGACTCGATCATCTCACTCACTTTAGCTCGGGGACAACGACATGAAGGCCGCGAAGGTATGACAGCCTATTATCTCACCAAAGGCTGGGCAGGACTCGTGGTAATGGTGGAAAATAGACATGAAAATAAATGGATACATGTGAAGTGCGACTGCCAAGAGAGTTACAACGTCGTATCGACACGTGGCACTCTGAAGACGGTGGATTCTGTGCCGCCATTGCATCGGCAAGTAATCATTGTACTGACTCAGCTCGAAGGTAGCGGTGGCTTTTCTATCGCGCATCGACTCACCCATCGCTTAGCGAATTCGCAAGGCCTCTATGATTGGGGTGCGCCAGGAACATCACATAATCCCGAGCTGGACCATCAGACAAGCGGTCTGCACACGCCCCGACTTATAACGTAAAACGTTTAAGTCGACTCCGTTTAAGTGATATTATTGAATAAGCATACTCTAACGTACATGAACATGCCACACACTCATACATAGTTCTCTCTTTTTTCATTATTATAATCTAAGTGCAAATGGTTTTGTGATAATTTGTTAAAATATGTTTTAAGTTTTAGTAGAGAGAAGAATTGGTCTTTGTAAGAAAAGCATTGTACTGAATGCTGAGGCCATGTTATATAGTTTTGTGTTCATTTATTAATTATGCGGGGTTTTTGGTTATTGAATTCTTATTTGCTATCATTGTCCATATATCAATGCCCTGTATGTGTTAAGACTGATTCTAAAACATTATTTTGTTGTAATTAGTTAGAGCAGCAAGGAAATGTTAAATATTCGGCAAGCGATAAACAGTCCTAATGATAATGTTGGGCTTAAAGTAAGAAGAAAACAAGTAATCGTTTGGAAATTCTCACTTACACGTGTTCATTAAATATAGCTTAGCAGCAAATTACGAAAATGAGAAACGAGAATGTTAACGAAAATACCGAACTATCGAAGAAGGTCTTCTACAAAGTCCACGTATTTGTAACACTTCTAAATTCATTTCGTTGCATTCAAATTAAGATGTGAAATTATTACTTATTGCTGTGACAATTCATGTCCAAAAACAAACAAACAAAAAAAAACACTTTGTAAACATGGATTATAAATAACATTTTGAACACGCGAATAAATATCATAATGTTGATAAATGGGACTTCAGGGTACTTTTGGACATTGAATTGTACACATGTATTTGTTATTTACGTTTGCTTTAATTAATTATTCAAACTAGTCGATGCTATCGAAATTACTCGTACATTGAAATCTCTCGGGTAACTAATCAGAATTGTTTTCATATATTTTACTTGCAGTGAAACTGCAGACATATTAATGTGAATATAATTCGAAGAATATGTGTCATACAATTCTTATTTGGCTCTAAGCTACTAGCTAACTAGCTATTAAATTATTACATTGCTGACTCCAATACATATGTACTGAATATTGCGCGAGTTTATTCTCTCTCTCCATTAAATGGGACCCGTGTGAGAGAAGCGTGGGAGCTTTAGATTTTCTTTAATGGCAGACAATAAATGGTCAATCGATTTTATTTATGAGTACACAGAAGAAATTATAAGCTTGTGAATGCAAATCGGACGGGGTCCGTAATTTTCAACAATTTCGATTGCTTGCATTCCAAATATCAATATGTAAGCTTTTCTTTTTCAAATTATTTTTGATTTTCAAATGATCACTGCTGATGACTGTAATTTTTATCATGAAGACTTAATATCACACAATTATTGAAGGCATTAAATAGAAAAACTTGTATATTGATTACTGGTTCAAGCAAAGCAATCGAAATCAATCATTTGAAACAAACAAAATCTTGGAATCTCTAAAGTAAAAAGGAAAAGTTTGTAGAACAAAGTATATTATTCAATTTAAATTTTAAAGTATAAATGTCATATGTGCGAATAAATATATAAGTCAAAGAGAAAAACATTGACCTTTCAAGTTATTTCAGTGCTGATTTAGACTATGAATAAACACTGAATTGACAATTTGTCATTATTCAGTTGTGAAACCTATAATAATCTTTACTATGAACTTCTGTTTGGACTTAATTTATCTTCTCCAAAAGCTTCACCCCCGGCAGCAATCTCTTCTTTAACATCGAGAAAAACCCTATCAAGAAATTCTGCCAAAACAATATTAGCTTCAAGAGTGTCCAGTTCCACGGAATCAAGCATCTCTTTATTCAAATTTTTGAATTCTGGCATTGTTTCTGCAACTTTGTTTAAAATAAGATCCATGTAGCTATCCTCCATGACAATATGTAAAGGAATAGTATCTAGGATAGCATAAACGAATTTCGTGATAGTTGCTACAGGATTATCAGACTTTTCAGTGAATATTTCCATGGCAATATCATCAAGTTTCTCCAGTGCTTTTGTCCTTATTTCGAGAATATCTGCGTCTTCTTCATCTTCATTTAAATTTTCCCCCTATAACAAATATTATCAAGCCATAAAGATGATCTAAGAAAAAACGTCCTCTTACAAATTCATCAAGAGAGTATAGTTTCTCTGCTGTAAGTTCAATCATTGAGTTCTGCTCGTCAGTGAGTTTATCCGAATTCGGTATCATATCCAAAATATTATCGATAATTTCACGCACATCGCAATTATTCATCACATCTGAAATGACTCGTTTCAACATATTTACAATCATATTGCGTTGCAGCTGTATATTCATGTTCTTGAAGAGTTCATTCATAATGGAGAAGATGACTTCCTGTCTGGTTTTTCTTCTATAAATTCAGAAATAATTCAATTATTGAAAATCTTAATGAATTCAGTATAAACTCACGCTTCCTTTAACTGTTTGTTTGCCCAATACTCTTTAGCATAAGCCTCTGTATACATGTAATCATCCATTTCGCCCCATTCCGAGACAAAACTTTGCTCTTCATACGCTTCTTCTTCCTCAACAGTTGTTTCTGCTACCTGCGTTTTAGGTAGTACAAAACCTTTCGTTTTGTATGTTTTTATTTCTCTCTTTAGCAACTGTAACAAGTAAGTACACCCACCCATTTTCATAAGTCTATTCTTTTAATATTGCAATAACCCAGCTAACACACAAAGCGCGGCCATCGGTCGGTCCAACGTTGGAAACGTCGGCGACGTGTTGGCAAAAATTTAACATACGTTTAGTCAGCAGTGCTATACATATGTCGCGCATATGACTTTTGTTGGCCTTTATTCGAGTTACGTTGGCAAAGCGATGCATTTCTAAATCGTTTTAACATCGTCGGCTCAACGGCAGCTTGATATTGGTATTACAGTCGATGGAGCATGCGTTGTACACCAAAGTTGACCGCTCCCATCTCCACTCGTTTTACAATGAGGCTACTAGCTTATTTCGAGTGCGGAGTACGCACCTACAAGAAAATGTATGCATTTTCTATGAAGGCAATATAGCGAAGTGATGAAGGTACATCCGTCGATGCTTTTTTGTTTTGGCCTTTCATCCTTTTTCGACGTTCGGCCGACGTTTTAGGATCGACCAAACAACGTTGGTCCATTAGGCAGCCGCCGTATGTGTGTTAGCTAAGAACTTACCTCAATATCATGATTTTGCTCTTTGATGACCTTGTCAAGCTTCATCAGTTCCACCTTTACTTTATTCGCTTGTACGAAAACATGATTAATTTGATCAGCTACCTTCTTTTGATGTTTTTGGGTATGAATCAAGTCAGATTTTTCCATTCTAAGCATACAGAGTAAATCTTGTGCGACAGTGTTTTGTTTCAAAACACGCAACATGGATTTCTGTAAATCTTTATACTTGTCATAAAGTATACCCATTTCTGCATCAAACATGCCCTTCACATCAGAAATAGAAAGGCGCAAATTGAAAATCATTTTCTTTAGAAGATACTCTTCTAGTTCATTGATGTCCACTTGACTACCAAATTTAATAACCATGTTATGTCTGATCCCCTTCTTTAGATTCTTAATGGTCCTAGTCATGTAATTGAAGTCTGATTCCATTCGACGTAAATGCAATAAACTCAAATTATGCTTCTCAGTTTGTTGTTGCCTCTCTCTATCAAGAATACTTACACGATTGTATAAAGATGAAAGAGTCCTTTGGTTAAAGACCAAAGTATCTCGGATACAGTTGAAACCACCTTCAGGTTTGATATGCTTACATTGATCTAATCTAAGAATAATTGTACACATAATTTGATTGAGTTTCTTTTGTTTTTCTCGTTGAAACTGTTCCAGTTCGTCTTGGCGTTTTTTCAAATCGTTTTCTACCAGGCGAGTTTTCTTTAGAACGTATTCCCGTTGCTTGACATTTTGTTCAATTAAAATTTGGAATTCTTTGGTTTGCTGTTCTATTTCATGTCTTTGGCTTCGTAATTGAAAAGTCATGTCATAAGAGTTTATATCACATCCTTTCGGGCACACACTTTCGTCCAAACGGATAATATTGAAGTCTTTGGAATCAATGCTAGCCGCATCATCTTCTTCGCTTTCCTCTGAACTAGAAGACGATGAATCCGAATCAGAATCTACAAAATAAAGCAAAATTTAAACTTCTTAAATTAGAAATCAATAAACTGTTGATTACCATCCGGATTCCGGACTTTAGGAGGTTTGTATTTTTTCTTGAAAATCTTCCTCAAGAAATCGAAGAATTTATTATCGGACATTGCGCTCATAAACGACTTGGTAATTTCTTTTTCTTTCTCCGCCAACTTTTCCATTTCCTTTTTAAATCCTTCAATTCGTCCTATAACTTCGGCAGTTTCATCTTGCAAATCCATCACTTCTTGCAGTTTCTGATTGACCTTATCAGAAAGTAAGTCTTCTTTACTTTCGCATTCCTTCAACACTAAAAGCTCTTGATGTAAAACAAAGAGGTGCAAATGCATAAGATCTGCTTCTACACGCGTAACTACAGTTTCAACTCTTGCACTTATTAAAATCATATCAAAATGTTTTATGGCTTTGTGAATAGTTCGATTGATCAGCTCTTGTTCATAGAGTTTCTGTCGATATCGTCGTTGTCGTAGATGACGCTCCCATTGCGATATAATTTCTTTTTCTTCGGGGTCAGTATCATTTGCTTCTATTACAGCTCGCTGCATGCCATCAAAATTGTACATCTGTAAAGTATTTTCTATAAGACTGAACTTATGCAAAACTGAATTAATATACTGGCAAAACAACTGGAGGTGCTTCTTCTTCTCGAGGTCTCTCCAACAGAGTAACACGGATTTCAAACTCTTTCTCAGGATATTCTTCATCGCTGAATTCGAATAGAGGAGGTGCATCGATTTTGTCCTGATCCATGAGTTCTGCATTGACTGCCTTTAGATCTTCATTGTATTGAAGGAGTCTGTGGTAAAGCAGACGCTTCTCTTCCCTTAGCTCATAAACTCTTAAGTTTGAACTATGAACCAAATTGTAGGTCTAAAAATGTCAATTTATGTATAGATTGGTTTAAAATTCATGATAGAAGTCCTACTCTTTCTCTGAGTTGAAGGAGCTGCTTATATTTCATGTTTGTTGTTTCTCGTAGATGCGTAGGAACTTTATAATTCTCTGCTGATTTCAAATTAAAGTTCCCAATGTTATTCGCGGCTTCTTTGATTATTACTTCGTCCTCTTCAATTGATCCTTCAGCGGGTTTCAAAGCATTAAAAATGTCCCACTGATCCGGATACATTTCATAATACCATTATCATGAAAGTATGTAAAAATTGAATTGTATGTTATAGCATAATACTATTTATTACGGTCCTGTTCTTTCATTCAAAACAAAACATAACCACAAAATTGTATAAATCATGACAAAGTAATTTTATATCCATAAAAATTATTTCATCATTATCAACATCAACTAAAATTCATCAAAGAGGTTCATATATTGCAAATCTCCAAGAGTGGTGCTGAATCATGGCAACTACACCTTTCTTTGGTTGGAATCTTCTCTACAATAGTGTAGCCAACGATATAAAATCAAATCAAGATGTACTAATATGCTTAACACACTATGTACTCATATCAAATGGATTTGAATGCATTGGCATTGGAGATTCAAAGAACATGGATGGTACTGAACCTAAATCAGAGGCATTACCAGAAGGTTGGAATGATAATCATCAACTACGCTATGTATATCAAGGAAGGCTATACCTTTTACATGGCACTAGCATGGATGATGGCATTATGATCAACTTAATAAGACCTGATGAAAGAACAACATCAATGATTCAACTCAACAGCAGGACAGTTCTTAGAAGAACTGGAACGATTGATGATATGATCCCTAACAACAAAGAAGTTGTGAAACAAATAAAGACAGAGTTGATAGATAAAGTTGCAGTGAGTTCAAAAGTTAAGGATAGTGGCAGTCAAACTGTACCACAAGAAGTCTCACCAAGAGCATCCCAGCCTTCAATACATCCCAGAATGCCAGATTTGATGGAACCTACAAGGAGTTTACCCAGAGTTCAGGATCCCTTTGGAATTGGTGGATATGGAGGTTTGGGAAGGAATGATTTAGATCCATTGGGAGGGATAGGTGGTCCACATCTGGGTGGTATACCAGGATATCTACCTAGAGGAGGTTTCAATCCTTTGGGAGGAGGTGGTGGTGGGATGTTATTTCAACCTCCTAGTAGATCAGATCAGCCAAGAGCAGGGATTCCACCTGGTGGGTTACCTCCAGGTGCGAGATTTGATCCGTTTAGACCACCTGATGTTGATGGCGTGCCGCCGGGAAGAAGACCTAATAGGCCTGATAACGATGAAATGCCACCTCCGGGCTTTGATGATATGTATATGTAATATTTTTTAGGGATTAGGGATTTGAGGCATTTTCACTCACAATAAAAATGAATAATATAAAATAGACAATGATGTTTGGTTTACCTCTCGTTTGCGTTGCTCTTTCCATTCTTTTTTGGCGCGATATTTTCGAAGGACACGGTTGATCTTTGCTCCCAGTTTATGCTCAATGACATGTGGTGATAGACCACTTAAAAAGTATTCTAGCTTTTTGACTACTACAGGTGGAGTAGTTATTTTTGCTGCTGTAACAGCCACTCTCTCAGGAGGCCTAGAAATACATGCTGTGCAGTGATTCATATAACAAAAAGTTGGAAGCTTTTACATACTTACGACGCTTTAATGAACGCTCCTTTTCAAGTTCTAATGTGTAAGCATGTGAAATATTTAGATGGTTTTAATCAAAAATATGTTATGTGTTAGCTTGTAAGAGTGAAAATGGTGGTGAAAATATTGCAATACCTGCCTTTCGATAGATCCTCGACAATTTTCCTTTCAACTGTCTCCATTATATCATAAAAGTCATCCCCAAGACAATGTTCCTTCGTTGTTCTTAGCCAATCATCTGATCGAATTGCTTTTACCCGAAGGGGATACACATCCATAGAGTCGATAAAGTGTTTACGCAGTTTCATCATCTTCAGACGAGATTTCTCTACCTGAAACTCAAACTTCCTGTTGACAAGGGCCGTCTCATCCACAAGCTTTTGTTCTAGATCCGCCATAATTCTAGCATCAACTGTAAGCTCCTTTATCGTTAGTTTCTGTGAATCCGGAAGTTTTTCATTTTCTATTAGAAGCAGCTCATATCGTTCTCGAAGTTTCTGCACTTGATCCACATAAACTAAAAAAACAAATATCTCTTCAGTTCATTACCAAACTCATTATATTGCAATATATTTACATTGTTTATTTTCATTAGCAACTTTGTTCAATCTCTCAGATTCGGCACGCACAATATTTTCCTGAAGACTAAGTGTATCATTGCAATTAACATTGTCAAACAATTTATATTCCGAAAGCATTGGAATACGTCGTTCTGGGACGGTTAAAGGGTCTCCGATGTCTTCAGCATTACATTTGAACGCAAACACATTCCCGTCATTACCCGACGTGAGAAAATATTCATAATCGTAAGAGAAACTAAATCCAGGAATGTATCCGTTATAATTGTCATGCATGCTAAGTGCCCAATAATTGCTTAGATCATGCCAATTATCTGGATTAACTCGATTCACTCGGATCGATCCATCACTCATGCCCAAGATAAGATATTCATGGTTTTTGCTAAAAGCGTAATTAGCCACATCCACGTCTTCTGCTCCTTCTATTGGCTTAAAACGATATGGAATTGGATCGCTTTGTCCAATTTTGTATTCGTAGATAAATCCAGCATCATATCCTGCCATGGATACCCATAATGTATCATCTTTCGTATGTTGAATCCAATGAATTTTGTTTGGTTCTTCAGGGACGTATAATTCAGGTAAAACTTCTTCTTCTTCGGAATCTTCAAGGAAGAGTTGTTCGTCGATGTCTAATCCTGGGTTATCATTACGTAATTTTTTTAATTGTTCCATTTTACGGTCACGTTTCTCGTTTTTCTTTTTTGCAATTTCCTTAAGGAGAATATCCCTGTATATCTGCGACTTATAAGTGTGGAATCTTTGAGTTATCGGCCCGATTTGCAATTCATAGTTGATTTTTGTATAAGGCACTGGTTCAGTTGGTAATTCTACAATCATAATTTGCCCATGAACACATCCAACAATCAGTATATTTGCATTATTGTTATGCCAGGTAAAACATGAAGGAATATCTGTTGATGGTATAAATCCAATAGGCACCAATCTCAAATAATGCATAAATTCATATACAACTTTGAACACAAATATGGTCTTGTCTTCTCCACCAGTTACAAAGATCTTTCCAGTACGATTCAAAGACATGACCGTTACTGGTTTATTATGTGGTTTTAAAATTTGTATGATATGAATCTTGGAATCCTTAGGTTTAGTTTCGTTTATCTTCCATGCACCTACCCTAATAGTGCCATCACCAAAAGCTAAGAACATTGTCTCCCCCGACGGATCCAATGACATAGGAACCCATAAAATTTGATATCCCGGAGCAGGGAACAATACAATCATTAGGAGCTTCCTGGTGATATAATTATAAAGATGTACCCATCCACCGATTCCAATCGTTGTGAAATAAGGTCCCCAGGGACAAACAGCTAGACCTTTCGTAATTCCAGCATGACTTTTAAGCAACCGTTCACTCGGAGCAGCTTCCTCTTCAATATTCAGATCAATGCGCCAAATAGCACCTTTGGCATCTTGTGCAAAGTAATATGTGTTTTCAGGATCTTCGTATTGCTTGGCAATGCTCATGAATCTTGCTCCTGGAGTATGGAAATCATAAGTAGGTTCCATTAAGCAAAATCGGTCATCGTCTGGAGGGTCGGCTTGGTCAATAGTATCATAATACCACATCTTTACGTGACCATCTAGTGATACTGTCCATAGTTCACCATGATGGTAGTTAAATTGAACTATGGCGTCGTCATGGCATCGTTTGCGGTTTTTCCGGCAGACTTCTAGCTTAATCAGACCTTCTTCCCAAACTAATATATTGCCCCAATAACATCCAGAGATTACTTTCTCATCTGCCATTGGAAAAATACCCACGATGTCTGAGTATTCAGTCTTGCCGAATCGTCCTAGGTTGCCTTGGAGTTTCAAACCAGTGAAAGTTTGTGCAATTTTCCAGAATTTGATGTGAGCCACACCTAAATAAATTCAAAATTAGTAAATAAGGCAAGCAATAAATAGTTTAGAAGGCAAACCTGATGATGTCAAATGTCCAGGGACAAAAGGTGAAAACATTACTCTAAATACATCATTCATGTAAGATCTAGTACGTAGTAATATTACTGCTTTGCTCCAGTTCCAAACTGTTATCAGATAATCAGGTTCACCAGCTTGAGATACCAAAAGATCTCCGTTTGGACTAAAACAGTTTCTCATTTAATAAACAGTATCTAAATGTTGTCAATTTTAGGAGCACCTATAATTCAAATGGGTGTGCAATTTAGATCTTCCTGTACCTCCTCTCAATACACAGACAATTTCCAACGATGGCCATTCGTAAACGATAATTGGTGGGTTTTTACCATTTTCACCAACAGCAAAGTGTGGGAACATAGGATTATTCTAAAATATAGTTGTTAATGTTGAATTGTTCAATTCAATTTATTATTGCTATTACTTACAGTGATGTGACCAATTCCTCCACCTTTGGCACTTCGCCTGAACCATATTTCAAGAGTTTCTACGTCAAAGAAATGGATGAGATTTCCAGAGGCAAAGATGATTGTACGGTCATCAACAACAACCAAATTGTAAGGTTTTTTACAATCATAGCCATAGGAAAAACTAAAAAGTAACAACAACTTATATTTGCTGTGGTAAAATTTAAGTAATTATTATATTCGCAATAATTTATTACTCAAATTCTAAGATGTTTTCCTCAATATCACAATTTGGGCTAAACTTAGCTCGAGAGATGAAATCTTCAGTACGGTATTTGATTGGGCCTTCGATAGCGTAGTAGCTACCTCTTTGGCCACCTCCACCTTCCTCCTCCTCGTCACCAGATGATAACTCATAATAATACTTTTTATCTGGTTCTAATAAATCAAGGTATTCTGATTCAGTAGTTGACATTATTTATGGACTTTGCTAAACTTATCTTTGAAATGAGATGGAATCGTTAATAGAATGTGATAAAAATAACATTTGTGGTGTTAAACGTATGACAGTATATAAAGTAATACAAACAAGTTATTGTATTATTGATTTAACAAACTTCAAATTAATATAACAGAACCAAGATATTTCGTGTTTCTATAGTTACATTCTCTTTCAATTTTCGCAGTGTTGTTTCTAGCTATATAATCATTAGTTATACAGCGCAATGTTTGTAAATTCAAAAAAATATATATTAATAAATTATTATTTGTTTAAATATGATTGTTTTTAGTCACAGGCATATGTATAATCTGCATTTCTGCAAATATTAGTTACTTTATTTTATTAATTAACTCATTTTTAGATTGCAGAAGTATAGTGAAGCACAGGGCAATTTTAGGTCTAGGCGCACTAGGCGTGCGGTTAGTACTCCAAAATTAAACAAGCCCCGTGCAGACCTATAACCCATGTAACTTACACTTATATTTATCATTTATTTTGCAACACGATCAACCATAGGCGCCTAGGGCGCCGACTGTACCAAACTTGCCTCTGCAGTGAAGTTATTAATGCATGATATTATCACAGATTAATTAGCGATTCGAATTATTTATTTATGTTATCTAATACTAGTAAAAATTAGATTAAATTCTGCTTCTTTTGATACCAGACTCGATTAGTTGGGTGCTTGAATTATTGAGTAATCACCATTTATTTATAATCGCGTTATCAATCAGCTGCTGTATTACTTCCTGCCAAAGAACGTAATATCAACTGGTAGCACATCTTAAAGTTTGTGCACAAAATTTTTTCAAGAGATTATTGTCTTCACGCTGCTCTATATCACCCAATAATCAATTAAAGCATTAGTTTTTAATATTTTTTCATATCAAGGTATCAGTAAATATTCTAGAACAGCAATCGATTTTACAGTCCGTCGCACAGTAAACCTAGAGGAGGAAAATGACAATAACCACAAACAAATTGTATCACTCAAAACAATAACATTAACATATTTTCTCATAAAACCAATAATTTAAATTCTGTGCCAAACGCGGGTTTATATTAGTGCTTTGTAATTTAACTAATAACTAAGTCTGTGAAAAAATGTGCGAGCTTCGACGCTACGACCCAAGGTAGAGCTGGCCTGTTGAGCTGAACATTCAAGCCTGTCACGGCTCACATTTAGCTACTATTCCACGCATTCTTCTACTTTCTGCGTATATAACTTTTTGTTCCTGCGGGTAATAGAAATTGGTGTCGGTGCAGCCGAATAGGTTTATTTAAGACTCAATTGCTGTGCATTGTCATGCACTGAATGGCTAAGAAATTTGAAATAACTCCCAGGGCGTGTTGAATGAACCAAATTAAAATCAACATCATATTTATGAAAAATATAGCTTGCACGTTTATTGTTATTGTTCAGCGTGAACATACGTTGTAATGTGGCAATGCATATTGCGTCTGCCGCTTCACTGGCTCCGTACTCGGCGCCAATTTAGCTTACAGCTCGCAAACCTGCGAGTCGCAGTACGTTCAGTCTTTGGTTCAGCTGACCTGCTTGGCAACGCGTCGACGTGCTAGCCTTCAAAGCCGCCCGTGGCCAAGGCCTGCTTAGTTGACTCCAGCCCGGCAAGGCTCGCATCTTTGCTACTATCTCCCTCTCTCTATTATTTCTGGAGTATGTTATTTCTCTGTTGCTGAGGGGTGATAGAAATTGCTGTCGGGCAGAGCAGCTGAATAGGTTGACTTAAGAATTCATTGCTGTGTCTTGGTTTGCGCTAAATGGCTAAAAAATTTGTGTTTTTGCAAATTGATTCATTATCAATTTACTGTCCGGAAGGTGCTGCCCTCAGTGGACTAACAAAGAATTACTTTCACACTTTCCGATGGCCAGTACAATTGTCAGCGTAAAATCTGAATTTGTATTGTACGCTCGTTCTTAAACTTAGAAGCCTTAAAAATTAATGAAATACAGGCTTCAGCGATACATATTGAACTGTTGATAATCACTGTTTACTTACTATCAAATATCAAGTAATATTCCAAGGTTCTGTTTGCTGATTTACATAGAGGATACAAATGTGAGGTGAATTTTGAAGAGGAATCAGTAATGTGAGATAGTTATTAATTAGTGTTACCATATATTAATAAAAACTGGATACAATTCTGCTTCTTTTGATATTAGGCTTGATTACGTTGGTGCTTGGATTACTATGTAATGAACAAAATTGTAAAAGAATTTACAGATAGCTGTCGTATCAGCTGGAAACGCAAACAGTTTTTGCTGATAATTTCTTAAATAAATTACTATTATTGTGGTGTTTTCTATCATTCAAAATTAGATTAAATTCTGTTTCTTTTGATACCAGGCTTGATTAGTTTAATGTTTCTGTTACTGAGTAATGCACATTTGTTTAGAACATCGATTTCAATCAGCTGAGAGGTCGCCAAATCTATTGTCAGCTGGAAACACATATAACAATTTGTGTGCATAATTTCTACAATTGGTTATTGCTATTATGCTGTTTTATGTCACTCAATAATTTATTTAAATATTCTCTTGTTGTTACCATTTCTTGGGTCTGCCGTCGGTCGCAAATAAACACACAAGAAAGCAAAACATATAGGCAACGCCTGTGCTCTACACTGATTAATTTTGATGTAAATAAGATGTAAGTGTGATGAACTAATACTTTTAATCCTCGCAAGTTATTTGAAATAACTTCTAGAACGTGTTGCAAAATTTCTTATCGATTTGCTGGCCGGGAGGTTCTGCCCTCGGTAGATTAGAAAAGTCTTTTACATTTCTCAACAGCAAGTGCAATATTCAGCTTAAAAATGGCAATTTGAATTGTACACGATTGTACACTTGTTAAATATTGTAATATTTCCAAACTCTGTTCGATCTGCGCTTTTAAGAGTTTCAGAAAGGTTACATATGTGAGGTAAATTTGGAAGAATAATCAGTATCAAAAACATCATCGGAAACCAGCATGACCTGGTCACGGTAGGCCAAGACCCAACTGGGGCTATCATAGAAGAAGAATAAAGTTCATCTTGAAAAGAATTTAGTAAATTAAATCCCTTTTCTAAATCAATAAGAAACCCTTAATAATTAAACACATGCTTATACACATAATTTTTATTCATGTAACTCACACGTAAATTTTCACAAATTTACTGGAATTAACACTTTCCTCCCTACATTCCATTTAATTATCTAAGTTACAATCTTTTATTAATCCCTATTTACATCAATCTTAGTAACAGGAAAATCCGCAGGATCTTCTACAGTAGAACTTCCATAATTACAATTTCTTCCATTTTCTTTTCGCCTTCTTAGATGTTTTACCTTCATGAGTACAACAATAATCGCCAGTACAAGAAACACAATAACCAAGCCAACAACCAACAACATAATATTCATAGGAGTCAACAGCTTCTCAAATTCTTGACGTTCATGAACATCGTAATCCTGCCAGTTTGTCCAAGTACCATTCCAATTGATTGGATCAGCATTAGGATCCCTAGGAATATTAATTGGTTTCCGCATTGTTCCTCGTATGGTCATTAACGACGCTTCCAAATTGATCAACATCAATGGTCTGTACGTAGCTAAATTGATCCTTTCGCAAGGATCTTCTTTAATATTAAATAAACACGGAGATATAAGAGGATCACATTTAGTTCCAGGCAGTTGCTCCTCGTTTTCTGCCATCGGCTTGCATTTCAAAGTAGCTTCTTCTCTTAAGAGTTTAATTGTCTTATTGGTTAGTAATCTTGTTTGGGAGTTTGGTCCTTCGGCAATCTGTCGGTACGTACTTAAGGCATTCATGGCAACTCCAGTTTGGGAAGTGAGTATGTGATGTTCACTGTAATAGTCGTTATAGTGAGTGAAATTACCTGATGCACCATACCAACTGTCAGGTTTCATGATAGTTGTGCGATAAATGTATTTCCAATCTCCTTGGCGAATAGCTGCATAGTTCCATACATCATCAATATTATAAACAAAATCGGTTCGAGGACTAGGAACACCTTCGGATATCGTTTGCCACATGTTCTTGCCATCGATGTCTTCATCCAATTCATCAGCGTTAAGACCTAATTATCATAGTAATTAAATTTTGTGAAGCTTATAAGATTGTAATGAATGTGCAAATTGCAATTGCGGTAATTACCTGCAGCTGAGTAGAATGTTGGTAACCAATCAGATATATGCATCATTTCGTAGGATACTCGTTGAGGTTTCTTGATCAATGGGCTCCAGATTGCTGCTACGCACCGCATTCCACCTTCCCAAGGGGAATTCTTTAACTAGAAAGAATCCACAATAAAATTAACGTCATCCTACATAACAATTTTACGTTCGTGGGACGTTCATTGGGATGAATTACATAACAAAAGTAATATAGTGAAAACTTACACCGCGCAAAGGATAATTAGAGCCATAATTCGCATGTATACCGTTCGACTTGGCACCGTTATCGGAAATGAAAAGGATGATAGAGTTCTCAAGCATGTGCTTCTCGCGCAGAGCGGAAATCACCTCTCCCACACTTCTGTCTAACATAGATACCATAGCTAAAAACACAGAATGCACATGAAGGAAATCTGTTACAGATTCAGCAATGCAATGACTGATTACCGGCATAAATCCTTCGGTTAGGATCTTCTATATAAGAGAATTTGGCGATTTCCTCGTCGGGTGCTTGTAATGGTTGCTCGTCGTTACCACTATGAGGTGCCAAATGTGCCAAATACATAAACATAGGATCTTGTGTGTTGTGCTCGTGAATCAATTTTACTGCCTCTTGTGTGAATAATGTTGTAGAGTATTTTCCTCGAGCTTCCCAGTCAACTGACATATTTCGTCGCATATCATAACCAAATTCTGTGGTAAACTACAACAAAAAAAGTATATAGAAATAGTTGCAAAGAGATTATGATTGTTTTGATGTGATATGTACTCACAGTTGCGTGGACTGTATGCTGATAATAGTCTTGCATTCCTTGCCAATAGCCAAAATGTGAATCAAATCCTCTGTATGTTGGTGTGTAAGCCTTCTTGAAGAATCCTAAATGCCACTTGCCAATCGCATGGGTTTTGTAGCCGTTTTGTTTTAATCTCTCTGGTAAAAGTGTTTCGTTTAAGGGTAAACCCCATGGTTCCGGTTCAAGAATCACTAAGTGTTGCATCCCTAAAATTCCAAAGCAATCAATTCTATTCTTCTTCTTCTATTCTTAAAGCTACTAATTTTCAAAATGTAAATATGAATTCTAACAGATAACAGAAAACAAATAGAACAAAAACATGGTAAACGGGAGCTAATCCATGCTTCTTGCAGATTTAAACTAAAGCAAACTTAGTATAAGGCGTAACCATTAAAACAAATCCGAATGAGATGAATCCGCTAACAGCAACGTCATTAAATGTTAGAGTCGTGTGTACGCAGATTCGAATTGCATCGCATGCAAATTTACCAGTGTTCCCCAACTTGGAATGCAATGGTGTTGGTCCGAGAGTAAAAGGATGAGTCGACACATCGTGCAGGATGGTCGGATCGATCGTTTTCCAACATTCGCTTATCCCCCTTCGGGTTGGTTGATTTCGAAAGATAATTGGAGCGTAACTGCAGCAGGTAACGGCCAGCGAATTTAAAAATATGCCGAGTGTTAAATAAAAACCCTCTGCCAGAATTCAAAGTTTGTGGGAGGGATGAGAAGGAACGCATAGAAAGACTTTTTTGTTATCTGCGGATCTTTGGATGCTGGCTGGGTTTTTAATTTGCAACGCAGCGATCTGTGCGCTTGACATCGACACTCCACGCCTCCACGGTGCTTGAGACTTGATTTTCATGCTTCTGCTGGGAGTTTGCTGTCGCACTTGACTTAAACATTCGTTTTTTTTTTTTTGGTTGTATATTGTGGACTAGCATAAAGATAGAGAAAGTCAGGAGTTCTCAAATACTTGATTTTGGGTTTTGAATTAGTTAATGTATTTATAAGAGTTACCTAGATGTATGGGATATTTTCCAGTGAGGAAAGCTGCTCTTGATGGGGTGCACAAGGCTTGAGTGTAGTGACTGTTGAGGATCACACCGTTATAGGCCAGGGCGTCAATGTTTGGTGTTGGGATTTCGTTGCTACCATGAAAGCCAACGTCGTTAAAACCCTGCCAAAGAAAATACAAAATGGAAAGACTGATTATGTTTGTGTTCATTTTCATGTTTTATTTTTATAGAAGAATTAAATGTAACTTAACCTAACCTAACTAACTCTAATCTAAAATGGGTCAGGGCAAATAAATCTTTAAAAAAATATTATGCGGGGAGTACACCATGAGACTTTAAAAATGTTTTTCTTGTCTTTTGTGCTTTTTTTAGCTGGCTGTAAAAAATCTTGGGATCAAACTAACCGATTTTCCTCATTTTATGCTTCCAATATGTAAAAATAAATCATGTAACATAGACATTTTTTCAATTTGAATTTTTCGATTTTATTTGACGGCATTCAGAAGGAAAAAAATGACTATTTTAAATTGCAGCCATTTTCGTAATTGTTTGAATTTCAAAAAAATTTTATGCTCCATGGTAGAGAAATTAATTTAGTTTGGGTTTTTACAAGTAGAGTTATTTTACGTCAGCTAGGGGCAACATCTCAAAAGACCATCTCAGATGCAGCTGCCATAGCAATAAAAAACAATATATATTGTTAAAAAAATGTTTATAAAAGAAAAAATGTTGCTTTGCACCATACATAAAACTCGGAGCGTTTATTTTATTTCCATTACTTTTTTTCCAAAATCATGAAAATATAACATTTTGAACGGTTCCATCGTTTAGTCTCTCTTTAAACCAAACTAACCACCGATTCAATCATTTGTTTTGAATTTATTTATTATATATATAAAATATACAATTATTTATTTCTTATTAACATCTGATTGTAATAAATTAGCAAATAATAATAGTTTTAACCGTAGTTATGCAAGCATTAATAACAACAATTTAATTAAGTAATTACCGTATTAACACATAAGATATACGATATATAATTCTTTTCGACGTTTGTTTGTACATTAGTACGTTTGTTAATGAGATTTGCATAAGAACAAAACAAAATAAAAACAAAAACACGAACGGAACAGAATTACACATGCAAGACAAGAAATCGACGATTTATGGTGCTCAACAAATCTCGGCAAGCAGAGAAATGTAGGAAATTCCTTTTCTCATATAATTCAACACGCGTTATTTATGTCTATATATTCGTTCCAAGCAGCCATAATTAAAATTAATTATTACTGCTTGCAAATTA
>JARJDU010028431.1:0-10469 GCA_030264695.1 Lissagria laeviuscula | reverse complement strand
GGCGCACAAATCGATCTGGACAGCGTTCTGGACAAGTTTATTTTCTTCAGTGCCTTGACAACTATATTTATATATTTTTTAATTAAATGTAATATCTGTCAATTGCTTTTTCCTATATAATTTTTTTTAATTTCTTCGATCTGTGTGTATTTTCCAGTTATAAACGATGGACGATGATTGGGATGACATTTCAGATGAATCTCCCGTACGGGAAAAGAAGATGTCTCCAAAACGCCGTTTTCGAGCCCTCGTCAGACTTGTAATAGCTAACTATGGGTGGCTGGTGGATGCCTCCGACGCTAAATATGGTAAAAAGATGTACACTCTGAAGAAAACTATGAAATCAAATCTAAGCTTAGAGGTAAAACCGATATTACATTAAAAATATTGGAAGTTCAAATGCGTACTTACATTTCAGTTTTTAGCATAAAGCAATTTTAAACAAAGCCCCAGAGTATCGAACACAAGAAGAAAACCAACAAATCTACAAAATCATTGGTGGTTTCAAATGCTTTCGAAAATATCCCGATGTACCAAAAGCATTTCTTATAGTTTCTCTCCTTGCTGTACTGATGTTTATTATAATTTCAGAACGTAAAAATGATGCTCGCTAGCTATAGCAATTTCTGTTACTTTGGTCCGGATAGAGTAATAGTACGGGAGCATCATTATGCCACCGCAATATTCTTCATAATCAGCGGCGAAGTAAACATTATCGAAGAGAAGCACGACGTATTTCTCAATGAAACTGAACGCATCGTCACCGAAACACTTACATCTGGAGACGTCTTTGGCGAACTTTGCTTATTGCATAATTTACCACGGATGGAAACAATCGTATCGAGCAGTACACGAAATAATTGTCCATCATTAAAGGAATGTTATAATTACTAATAGTATTTTGTAGCACCTGTGGAGTTTCTAATACTAAAACGCGATGATTTCGACATCGTCTTGAAATCCACTGTGAAAGAGGAATGGGACTACATCTCATCACTTATGCAGTCTTTTGATTACTTCAAAGACTGGGATAAAATTCGCATTGGTGAATGCTGTATGCAATCTTTTATAAAACACTACAAGAAGGACGATACTGTTTTGGGTGATGGATATGGCCGCAAAAACTACGTATACTTCGTGATTAAAGGCAATTGTGTTCTTATTGAACATTTGAAAGTGGAAGAAGTTATTTTGGAATCGGGGAAAACCAAGTATCGTATTTACAATCCATCATTCACTTCGGTATCCTTTGAGAACAAAAGAAGTGTCACTCGACAGAGCAACCAGGAGGGTAGTGAAGGAAGTTTGGAGATGTAAGGCTATATAAAGAGTGAATAATAGTTGTTAAGTACACTTTTTTTTAGGATTAGAGGAAAGAGTAGTTATAGAAAAAGTAACATTGTTGATGATTCGATTAGACTACAAAAGTCCAATGATATGAGTCTCAATTATTTTCAAAGAAATACACAAGATATATTATCAATTAGGGGAACTCCCAATACGGTCCAGACCATTTATATGCAGGTATGAACATTGTGTATTCAAATTTCTGTAAAATTATATGAATAATGGCCCTTCGTTTGCTTTAGGTATGCAGATTTAGCGAAAAATCATGCTTCTCTCTAGGGGAATCAATGACTAATCGAAGAATAGTTGCAGAAGAGCAATTGTTATGTTTACTGATACCTGCTTTTTTACTAGTTGGTCGTGATAACATTTGGTTGCGTATTAAACAATTTCTTACCAAGAGAATACCAACACCCGATGTTGTTTTCGACAGTTTTGTACGACAAAGAAAATGGCGTCAATACAAGACCGATTTAGTATCACCAACATTAAGTTCATATTGCACTAATTGGTATTGTAATATCCCTTACTCCATACGTATAAAAAGTGACTTTATGTACAAGGGGAAAAGCACAGATCCAAAAACAAGAGAAGAAATTAATTCGCCCCAAAAATGATTTATTCAGCTGAATAACCAAGCAGAAGAATTTATACGGTGCACACGGTTTTTATGACATTCAAATGGAATTTGTCAATCAATGCTTAACTAAACTAATTTTGAATTGTAGCAGTACAATTAAATAAATTGCAATTGTAGACAAACTCTAAAACAATTAATGATTAGATAATATTATCAAATGTAATTAATGATTGTTAAATTCTAAACTTACTGATGTCACTAACTCTCGATTCACTGTTGTATACCCCTGTAATGATACATTTGGTGGATTCATACGAATAGCAATCAAGAATAGTTCAATCTAAAAAGATATATAATAATTATCTAGTCGTTAAAAACTTAAAGCAATTGAATTACTTCCTTAATGGTGTGTTTATCAACTATATATAAATTAATATCCATCAATATGGCCTGAACCCTACTGGCAATCTTCAAAGTAGCATTATGCGAACAATCGCAAAACACATAAAACAATACACTACAGTATCCAGCATCCACTAGCAGTCCAATCTGCTTAAATGTAAAACTGAAACCTTCGTCTACTATTTCAGATGTGAAACCATATATCTAAGAAAATTAATTATTCCAAAAAATTGTTCGAAATTAATTATCCCTAAATTTAATTAATATAATGCATTAACAACAGCAAATGCAACTCACAGCAACTGTGATATTCGTTATGATAAACAAAGAATTGGCAGAGTAAGTGCGCGCATACGCATTGCCCAATTTTTGCAGGATTTCACTTAATTGCAACCATAGAACACGATAGTGTTTGATCATATAGCTGGTGCAATGGTCTTTGATGTCCTTAAAAAAAAATAATAATTTGCTAGCAGATAAATTGAATCATGATAGTTCTACCAGCTCAAAACTATCAGCCAAAGACTTGCTGGCGTTCCCAATAGCTCTGCAATTGATATACCAAAGAGCGCAGTTCATGTTGATCATTGTAATTACATGGAGATAACCAGTAGTGTGATACAAAGTAAATCCTTCCAATAATGCACTCAAAGTAAGAATAAAAAGCATAGCACAGATCAAGCTACCGCAACTGATGATTACAATAAGAGTACTCAAGTAAGGAAACTCAAGGCTCTTCCCTGTAATCTTAAAATAATCAAGTTGGAAGTATCCCCAGGAATTCTTGTATACACAAACTTCGCGGGCGACACCCCATCCCACAAAAGGTATAAAAAAATGCGGTACAAGATAGATAATGAAGATGATGGAATAGATGTACTCGTCAAACTTCTTACTCTTGGTAGTAAGAATTTCAATTCGCTCAGATCCTACGAGCAAGATTTGAACAGTTAAACAAGCATAGAAAATGTAAGCGTAGATGCAGGTAGGACTTCTCCAGCTGAACACAATCCTGCCGTTTCTTCTCTCTACTGGCATCACTGCCAATACCTAAAGCAAACGATCACACAATTGTAATCAGACATTAAATGTGAGAGGAGTACTTACTCGAAATAAATGTAAAAGTAACTTATGATCTCGATAAAACTGATCGTGTTGATCAGATATTTTGCCATCTTCACGGTCCAATTGAGAGCGTTTCTTAATCTCTTCTGATCGAGCGCTTTGCTTCAAACCGTGCAGTGCTTCCCGCACCTTAAAGTCTGACGGAAAATAAAATTCCTCCTCGTCAAATACTTCTACCATTTTGTTGCTTCAGCGTGTTCTGAAAGTTTACGAACAAGTGGAACGGTTTCGATGTTCTTTCTCCCCAGGATCAATCAACAAAGGTAATACCTAGTGACGGGTTAATTACTGCTTTCTGATACAAGATAAACAATTCGTCTTATATCGTTTCAAAGAATATAGTTTTTATTAATTAGAACAAAGTCTCATAGAGTAGTTGTAGAAGAGTGAATAGTTATTAGGGAGTTATTAAAATAAATATGTAATATGTATTCGGCAATTACATTGGTCGTATAATTACGTACGCTGTTTCTTTCTCTCTTATCATTTGCCCTCGATTATTGGTTTGTTTGATACGCTACAACTCATATAAGAGTGAAGTTCAGCCGAGTTGCAAGCACACACACACCAGTATAAAAACATAAATTTTCTTGACTGATTTTCAACAAAACAAAATACTTTTTTCTATGTTTTAGAGTAACTATGTACATAGTAATAACGCAAGAACACAGGCGACATTAACAGATTAAATAATTAAAATGAGTTAATAACGAGATGATACAGTTTTTGACGATACAAACAAAACGAACAAACATGTTAAAAACGTGCTATATGACTAGTATTATCAGTTTGATTGCTGTCGCGGCCATGCGATTTTGGCGTCAATACGTTTATAGGCCAGCATCACGTGCTTTCCATTGCTGGTAAAGTCTTGAGGACATTCGTTGTCTCCAAGCAAAGTTTCTTTAAGAACAACAAAAAAACATATTTGTTTTAACATTCTAATATTAATTAAATAGAAATATGTATACCAGCTAACACACCAAGCGCGGCCATTGGTCGGCCCAACATTGGGAACGTCGGCGACGTGCTGGCAAAAATTTAACATACCGTTTAGCCATGCAGCGCTGCTAAAGAAAATACGTAGTACATATGACTCTTGTTGGTCTTTATTAAAGTTACATTGACACCACGTTGGCAAAGCAATGCATTTAAAAATTGTTTAAACATTGTCGGCTTAAGGGTGGCCTGATATTGGCATTATAGTCATTGACTTGGTGAACTTTGACGCATGCGGAACATAGCGGAACGATGATAGCAATAACCATAGGCCAACCATTATCAGTCGACGCATTTTTGTTTTGACCCGTCATCGGTATTTGCGCCGACGTTTCAGGATCTACTAGAAAACGTTGGTCCACCCGGCGGCCACCGTGTGTGTGTTAGCTGGTCAGACTTGTTTTTTAATGGCGTGAATACCATTTAATTATATATTTAATTCATTTCAATTTAAACAAGCCACTTAACAATTACCATACTAATAATATGTACAAATTAGGTAATTACCTTCCCCATCAACAAGGCGGTAAAGTGCGTAATCCTGTGGATTCGTAATGCGCGCTTTATGGGCTATAATCTTGCACACCTCTTTCGTAGTCATGTGCGGTCGTGCTGGCAGCGTCTTCGTGAGTATAGAGCCGTGCAATTCATCAGGAACAACAACTTTCAACACCGACTGCAATGCAAAAAGAGACATTAAAGCGTTTATGAGCATGGCATAATTGGCATGCATTATTCAAGCGCGTAGGTGATACCATAGTACGCACATCTGTTTTTGGTTGGCTGTTGACGTTCTCTTCATTGCTCTCTTTGAAGTTTTTAAGTACTTGCACAGCTGACGATAGCGTCGTCAGATAATAACCGCCTTCTCCAGATAAAAGCGATGGATGCAACAAACCTGAAAATTATAATGTTTAAAGCAAATCATTTCAAAGCTGGAAAAGGTGTATCCATTACCCCACATATATTCTGCTTCGATTTCCGCCGTGACAAATTTCGTTTTCACTAGAACCCACACAAAAAGCGGTAGGAAATCGTCAGCGCCTAATGTAATTGTTCTTCCTGTGCCTAATTGACTTGTTTTCACCTGAAACACATATTAATGTTATTAATAAAAGTTTATTTGTATAGGTATCAAAATTTATCTGAAAGCTTCCTTACTGAGTTAAATATGGCAGCAATTGCAGCTAAAAGGAACTCTAGCTTCTCTAAAGGTGAATCTGCGTTTCGAAGCCGATTAAGATATTCCTCAATGGTTTTCAGAGCTGTTTCTGAAGGCAATGTGATCTTTTGCTGAAATTGAAATCAGTTATTATACACTCCATGGTTGGCCTAAATTAATATTATTACCCTGATAGCTAATTCAGTCGGTGGTCTCGATCCTGCATATAATATATTATCACCGAGAAGTTTAATGGCGCCGGTTTTCGTGTAGTGATCAAAGAAAAGTTTTTCCAAATGACTTTTTAACGGTCTTACAACCAATCGATGTAAAACACTTTCCAGGATAGCATCAAGATTCAAGAATTCTGTAGCTTTTAGCTAGATAATAAAGAAACATATATTAATTTGTGAATAGTTTTTACTTACGCTTAAAACTTACCTTATTTCGTTCTCGTTCCACCTCTTTGTCAAATTCCTTCTCGCCATGCTTAACCAGGTAATTCTTCATGCCCGACATAAACTGCCGCATGTTACGCATCACGATTTGCGGATTTGTTTCCTTCGAATCGCAGGTGCAGGCAATAAAGTTGTCAATATTTTGTGCAAACGTTGTAGTCTTGTCCTGTGCCAAATCCAATGCGTAGCTACGTATCGATGCGCCGACTGTCGTTTTGTCACCATCGCGATTTCTCAATGCATTGAGTCGGGGTGCACCTAAAAGGACCACAGGTTGGTGTAAAAATGTGCAAAACAAAAGAAACGAAAAGAAAAACTATCTAAGTATATTTACACATGCACCCCCAAGCTTGTTTGGTAGATCGCACAAGTTCGCGCCATTTCTTCTTACAAAAGCCAACAATCTGTCGAAGACATATCTTTAATTTTTCTCTAGTCTTCACTTTCGAATCGAAAGCCAGCGACTTGTTAGTGCAACACCACATCTTTGACTAATACGCTTGATGCAATCTACCAAATATCCACAATATGATGAGTGGAGTTTGTTTTGTTTGCTTATTTGAACAAACAAAGCGATACGCATTAAGTGAACGGACGCGATGATGCGTAATGATGGCCAGTCACTTACACAATAACGGATCCAATCGGTCCTTGAAGCTTTTGGCGCGCTTGATTGAAGCTACCTTTGGTGGTGGGTGGAAGGGATTAAAGGTTTCGCAGAAACTGTCGTCCGTCTGTTTAGATAGAATTCCATACAATTAGGATTAATGTTATAATCTTCTTGCACTTTGCAAACAACTGGTGCAAGTTAAGCCAAGTGTTACCTCGGTGGAAATAGCATGGCTGACCTCATTCCAAGGCTCGGAGAACTCTGTAAGCTCACTGATCTCGGAGGGTGGCGCCTTAGGAATCCGCTTATCATCTACGTTGTCGTACGCAGACATCCGGCACATTTCATCGTCTGTTGTAGACATATCCGTGGATTGTCTGTAAATGAAACTGTTATTGTAAATACAAGTTTTCTGAAGAAAAAAATATCTGGTTTACCTCTTGGCAATCATTTCGTGTAGTGCCAGACGGCTGTTGTCACCAGGTGAGAATTGTGTGATAGGCAAGTTGGGTATTGTCGCCGGCCAGTCTGAATCATAATCCGCGTCACTGGACTCCATGTTAATGTCGTCATTGCCTGCATGTGCAAATTACTTTATTACTTTTTCGCAATCAAACTTGATTCATATTATATGACATTATTCAACTTTATCAGAGTTGACTGACTACACGTTTGTCTTAGTCATAAAATTAGATTAAACGCACCATAATAAATGAAGAATACATTTGGGAAACGTTGCAACATTTGTTGTGAAATATAGAGAACGAAAACAAAGCGAAGTGTAATAACCACTAGCGTAAAATAAGCTGTAAAGCGAGATTTGATTTATTTTGATATTGCACATGCGGTGCCTTGTACAAGCCGTGTCGCTTTCATGTTGTATCCTTGTGAGAAAGAACATTACATTCTTTAACCGAAATATAGCAAAATTCACCACCCCAAGAGCGCAATTCGTAAAATAGAATTGCTCCTGCATTTGATGGCTGTGCACACATAGCATATTCCCAAGTTATAGAGGGAAATATGTGAGCAATGGTATTGCCAGAAATGTGAACATTCACTGCGCGAGATACAAAGCCCGCGGCGCGGCAGAGAATTCAATTCACATTCTTCATCAAACATCAAAAGCGTAAATATTTGGATATAGTTACAGTTTAAAGTTGAACTCGCAGGTATTCATATAATTCCCCTTGAAGTTGATGGATTTCCATTAAAAACTAGCATTATTTGCTTAAATATAAAATCAAAAGCAAACATGGGAAATTGGGAAATGAAAAAGTGGTAATGAAATTTACATGAATTTTTTCTGTACACGCCCGAGGAGCATATTTATCGATGCGAGTGGTAAAGCAGACAGACCAAAAAGAAAAATAGTTTTCAAGAAGGGAAGTGTGCCACATGATGGATACAAATGACTCACCCATGAATTTCCAGCCGTTGTCGAGTTGCCAAGTGTCGTTTATCCGGGGCTTCACAAGCGGAGGCATAATCGGCTTCACGTCAGGCCGCTTCAGCTGCGACGCCGCGATCAGACGCTGCTTTGGACTTAGGTTGTCCACCGATGAGGAAATCTCTGCAAGAGAGTTTGATGTAGCATAAAACATATCCATACTGAGTGTTATTTAGTTTAAGGGGAAAAAAAAGACAAGACATAATTTTGAAAAGGTACTTTAAACATGCTCGCCCTGTATATTGCAGAAATAAGAAAAAGCCAAACCAAAGGGTTTCAATGTTTACCGTTAAAATCTGACGATTCGATCCCTTCCAATCCGGTGTTGAGCATAGCGTGCGAATGCAAAGCTGGAGGATTTGAATGGCGCTGCTGAATGGGTACAGGATTTCGGTTGAAGAGTCTACGAGGGACGTTCTGCTGCTGGTTGAGTGCGTCAGCTGGTTCAGCGTAGAACGGACTTCCCTGCTTTGGAGACTGCAGATCGGCAGAGGCAAGGGTGTGAGGTGCAACTCCCACGTCTGGCGACTGCAGATTTGGTTGTGGGGTGCTGCAACTACTGTTATGCGAAATGGAGTTGCTCACAGATGATTCAGTAGGACTCAACACGTTGTTGTTGTTGTTGTTATTGTTGGTAATAACATGTTGTAGCAGATCGGGAGAGTTAAAATTCCCATTGGAGTTTTGCGCATGCTGTTGTTTGGGCTTAAACGTGTTGCTCTCATTTGTCCAGACGTCCTCATAGTCGCTGACTTTATCTCCAACTGCGCTACGATAGTACACTGTAGGAGAATCGAGAATATCCGACTCTTGATAGTGCTTAGAAGTCTTGTGCTTTCTACGACTTTGGCGGGTACCCGTTTTCGTTACTGATAGAGGTGAAAGGGTATCGGGCGACAATAGGCTACTCAAGTCCGACGTTGGTGAAAGTATGGACCCACACGGAGAAAGAATCTCATGAGCTTTAGGCCTCCGTAGACTTCCTTTTGATGACATGGTAGAGGTTTGTCCTTCTGGTGACATCCGCTTTGGATCGCAGATCATCTCCTGTGGAAGTTGTTCTCCCTTTGGGCTATTGGCATTCACCGAGAAGGTAAATGTCGTTGTGACAGTGATATTGTTCTGAGGAGTTGTTGGTTTAGACCATCTTGGTGGTGGAGGTGGTGGGTGTTTGGATTCGTTTCTGAAGGATGGGATAGTTTTGAGATCGGATTTTTGATTATTCTGATTTTGATTATCCACCACAGGGTCAGTTCTGTTAAGTAGATTGAGAGTATTAGGTCGGGCAGGTTTTGCTGCCTGTATATCCCTAATCGTTGGCGTTGAAGGTTCTGCGGCTTTAAAAGTACTCATCAATGGATTTAAGTTTAAGACGAGGTCTGCATCAGGACTGGAAGCAGTCGATGGTGGTGGGCTGTACCTCCAGAATTCTTGACCTAGGAGAGCGAGTGAAGACAACTGTTGGCGACTTTTCGCTTCGCGGATAGCTTTTGGTAATATAAGCTGAACGGGAAGCTCGTCACAACAATTCGCATAGTGGGCAATAAGTGCCGGCATATTGTCAAAGCGATTCTCGCTTGTTTCCAATCCGAGTCGGCCCTCGGTGGATTGAATAAGGTAGTGCTCAATGTAAGGACCCTTATCTGGTGGTAAGCGTACCGAAAGAGCCATCGTGTCGGATTGTGATGATTGGCGTACGACAAAACATCCTTCTTCTTTTCCTTGAAGAAGATGGAACGCTCCAGCGCGTTGAATGCCGGGTAAAAACCATATCGGATGAGAGCGAATCAACCTTTCTACCAAACCAATATCACAGGCGGCTCCATATCCTTTTAAAACAATTATTAATAATGAAATTAGTTGTCGATGGAATTTTTATAAAGTATTCGAGTTATACCGGTGTCACCACTGTCCTCGCTGCCGGCATCTGAGCCACCGTTGGAGGAGATGAGAGACTCACGCGAAGGTGATCTTGATGGCGGATTAGGTAAATCGAATGGATTTCGGCATTCCTGTGGCGTGGGCGACGGCACGCCGGGACTGCGACTGTGTCGGTCGGTGAACCCGTGAAAGTACGGCTCCAAAAATTGATCGCTCCTAGAATGCAAAGAAGCATGGCATGAAACAATTGACAAGCGTATACGCACCACACACACACACAGTGGAGTCAATATCAGAAATGAACTCCTCTTTATGTAAGGAGAAGCTATCAGGAATGCCAAGGGAGATTGGCTATCTCGCCAGCCACCTAGTTTAAATCGTCATTAGGCTAGATCCCAGCAACCCCTGTAATCCTTAATTACAATGATGTCAAGCACAGTTAAGCGGAAATGTCC
>JARJDU010028406.1:0-16970 GCA_030264695.1 Lissagria laeviuscula | reverse complement strand
GAGATAACAGAAAATTGATAACGGCTTTGAAAAAAGGGGAAAATTTCCATTCAGATAAGACAGTAAATCTAAATTTTAGAACATTATTTTAGAAGATATTAAGGGTAAAATGTAAAACATGCCATATCTCAAAAACTTACAGAGATAACAGAAAACTGATTGCGGCTTTAGAGAGAGGGAAAAATTTCCAATCAGATAAGATAGCAAATCTATTTTTTAGACCATTATTTTAGGAGATATTAGGGGTAAAATGTAAAACATGCTATATCTCAAAAACTTACAGTGATAACAGAAAACTGATTGCGGCTTTAGAAAGAGAGGAAAATTTCCATTCAGATAAAATAGCAAAACTATTTTTTAGACCAATATTTTAGGAGATATTTGGGTTTGAATGGTAAAACATGCTATATCTCAGAAACTTACAGAGATAACAAAAAACTGATTACGGCTTTGGAAAAAAGGGAAAATTTCCATTCAGATAAGACAGTAAATCTATTTTTTAGACCTTTATTTTAGAAGATATTAAGGGTAAAATGGAAAACATGCCATATCTCTGAACCACCCATGTTCAATTTAAAAAAATCATTAATATCCTTTCTAACGAGGTATATCATGATCCCGGGAGATAATTAGTTTAGTAGTTATGGCTATTTAATTTTAAGGAACAGGAAAGAAATTTGAAATTAATTCTGATTTGCTCTTAATTTGAGTCTTTTACCGATAATTGAGAAAGCATACGTCGTATATTAGATTCCGGTAGGATAATAATTTTATTATTTATGCACGATTCACTGCTTATAGACAAGAGTAGGATATAAACTTACTTTCAGCCCCAAATTTTGGTTGCATATGAGGGTCATATAATAATATCCTTTCTTACAAGGTATATCAGGTTCCTGTAAAATAATTAGTTTTAGTAACTAGCAAAGAACTACAGTACAGGAAAGAACATTGCAAAAGAAAAGTATTATATTATTATTTCACCCTTTTCCGAGGGCGTCTATTAGGTTGGCTTAGTTTTCTTCTGAAAGATAATTTAATTGCCTCTCTAATGAAATATATCATAATAATACTGATTATTTAGATTAAGTTATTATATTAAAAGATACTACAAATGAAAATGACGTTGAATTGGTGCAGAGCACCACAACGCCAGTGGTCAATATTCTTTATTACACACCAGGTAAATCATTATTTGTACATTAAAAGTAATAGAATGAAATACAAATTTAAAAATAGAAATGCAGAATACAAATCAAAGTTCTTCAAATCTAATACTCATACAAAATGAACTACAAATAAATCATCATTTCGTGAAACCACACAAATGCATACATAAATGCTATAAAACTTAAAAGCCGTCAAAGTCTGTTAGTGATCTGGTTGAATTCGCATGGCTGTAACTATTAATTACATACATGTACTATTTATTTACTCCTTGCTTGGCGATCAAGTAATCATGTACAAAATCGGCCGTAAAGTGAGGAGTGTACTACTCAAAACTATGTACAACCATGCGAATTATATGATAATAATAATGCAATTGAATGCAAGAAGTGAAAGTCAGTGGTTGTACGTGGGTGTGTTGGTGTCTCGTCGAAAGCTTGGCGTAGTTAGAATCGTCCGTTCGTCGTTTTGTGCGTCTATGGTTTAAGTTAACACAGACCTATCGAAAAGAGATAGATAGATACATCGATATCACAGATAAATCACAATGCTGCATAACAGCTTATATCAGATTGTTATACAGCGCATTATTGTTATTGCAGAATTAGGTAGTTCTCGACGCATATTGAAATACAGAGCATATTAAACAGTCGAGAAACATTCGCACATTACAAACTGTGCGAATCGTTAAAATCGTATGTGAGAAATGATAAATGTTGCCCTTACTCGCTACGTCTCGTCCATGCGCTGTCGTTTGCGGGATTGTTCGCTTCGTTCTTCTGCTTTTATCACTTTGATGCGTCCCCCACATATATCAGCACCATGTAACACCTAAAACAATTATCAATTAGCGAGTAATCATGCATATAGTATCGACACTTTCGTTCTATTAAATCTAACCAATCAATCAACGAAAGTATCGATACCTAAAAGAATTAAGTTAACAATTGAATTAGTTATAAATACTATATGAAGTACTTTAATAGCTTCCTTCGCTGATTCCTTCGTGGCATACTTCACATAACCGCAGTTCTTATTCGCCAGCAAATAGACTTCGATTAGATTGCCAAATCGGCAGAAAACGTCACGCAATGTGGATGTCGAAGGCGCTGGAGGTGTGCAGACGATGAAACAACGCGCCTGAGTCTCGGCATCAATGCTAGCCAAGGGCTGTGGTGATGGTAGTCGTACACTGCAGATTTCCGCAGGTTCCGATACATCAAAAGAGGTAACTCTCGAGCTACCAACTACAAATAAAACCATGAAATTACTATACAAATTACAATTCTTTTACTACACTCTATACCTGCAAATCCTGCATTTTGTATAATACTTGTAGCATGAGCAATGGTCTCAGCTAATTGTAGTATATTCGTGGGGGTATCAGTCCCCGACAGTCTTGAATTCCCTGCAGATCTTGGAGAATCTATTCTAGGGACTGTCCCATCTGGCTTAACAATTAATCTTGATCCAGTAGGATACTCAAAACCGTGGAGTTTTTCAGCTGCGTAGGTGGCCCACTGTTTCGATGAGTAAACCACGGTTCCTATGGCTCGCCTCTTGGCTGCTTCAATACGTAAGTGTGCGTATTCTAAACCTAAAATAAAAATGTCATTGAAAATCTCCTCGAAACTGCATTCGAATTAGTTATTATATCGTTTTATAGTACCTGGAACGATATTACAAAGTTTCCATAATTGATCTTCAGTTAAATAAGGACTCCCGATAACCATTAGCCGATAGCATTTGTCCGAAGAGCTAAAACTCTCCGAGTTAGGATGGCCGACGATGGTGCGCTCAGAAAACTCTGCATTCGCATACCGCTTCATGCTGGGCTTCCTAGGCTCGGAGAAGACAGCTTTGTATTTGCGATCGCACTCCTCGAATGCTCTGGCAGCATGTGAAAACTTGTAATACTTTATGTACGCAAAGCCCTTGCTTTCTCTTGTTTCCTTATCTCTAACGATATTCACATAATCTATGTCTCCATACATTTTGAAATGGTTCTCGAGATCGGTTTCGGTCATGGTTTTCGGTGCGACGATAAACAATCGTTGAGTCTTTTCGTCCTCGTTTTCTTCACGTTGCGAGCCCTTGTTCCGGCTAAAAACATATCAAATGAATTATTATATATATATATCATTTCATATGCTGCTAACACTAGCATTCAATTCAATATATTTATACCTTGATGCAATCATAACTTTAATTTGTCGATCTGATCCTTGCATTGTCTTCCCATTCATGGCTTCATATGCACTTGCAGCTTCACTAGTCTTGGCATATTTTATATAGGTAACTCCTAAAACATTCGATAATGAAAAATTACAATGAAATACAATATAAATAAAGTATTGGGAATTATCAATATACCTTTGCTTTCACCAGTCCGACGATCCCGTACCATCCAGACGTCCTCGATCTCCCCGAAACGGGAAAACGCATCGCGGAAATCATTCTCAATAAGGTTTTTACTACCGACGATGAAGAGCCGCGAATTGGGCGGCTCGTCCAACTGCGGACCGAATGGTTTCGGATCGCCGGCAAGGTGATTTCGATCGGCCATCGTCAACGCTGCGTCGGTATACAAACTCGCAGCCCTCGGGGCATGGTAAACACTCGATTGTTGCCGTAACTCGATTAGAATGCAACTAGAACGGTGGATTTCTGGTCGAGCGAACGCATTATTTCCTATTGACGGACACGTAGATGCTGTTTGTTTACACTGCAGTAAAAAAAAAAAGAAGTAATCAAAACGACAAGCGATTCGTAACTGCTGGGTATATAAAGACGATTTTACAGGCAATGGTAGTAATTTACATCCGTGGGAAGTGAAACACTTATCAGTCGATTAATTAAATTTTGCAAACAATAGAAACAAAACACGATCACGACTGTCAAGACATTTTGTCATGTGGCGCCACCGGTGGTCGTATTAAAAAGGTAATATATATTACAGTAGGCTAACTCCAAAATTTAAAAAGTTTTAAATTATTTTAAACAATATTATACATAATTAGTTTAATGAAACTCAATCTAAAAATATATATTTTGAATTATTTTCTATTGTTACCATTGCATAAATTATAAATTGACGGCTATTATTACTGAAACAGCATAATATTGTTACAAAATAATTGCTGTTATTGAATAAAAACTAATAGCGTGACTGTGACTAGAGCAAACAATTAAATAATCATTAAACTAGTGTATTGCATGCATTTACAAGTGAATGCTTACATAAACAAGTCTATAATCGGTCAAGAACTTACAAATTTGTGCCGTCTTATTTGTCACGTTGATTAGTGTTATTTGTTAATCGTCTAATATTGCTGTAAGCACTTAATTTACTTGTGATAGCATGCAACAACACAAATTTTTGTTTATTCTGTTAAAACTTAAGTTTCGGCGTGTGTCGCACTATAAAAGCTGAAGAAAACTAACAAGAACTAGTCGCGATAAAAGCTTTAAAAGTTGCTTTGAAGAATAAGTAGCTATTTCTGGATTAAATTGCAACAGCTAAGCAAGTACCGTAAACTGAACTGAAGTGTGAGAAGTCGCTGGAGATGAAAAGTGCGCTCGTGATCGTGGCGGCGACGCTTTGCCTGCATTTGCACGCGCCGCCACACGTCGCCGGAAGCATGACGCCGACAACACCTGCCAACGGTAAGCTCACTATATGAGCACACTTAAAACAAAGCAGCAATTACACACTAAATTAAATTAAATTGTTATTGCTTCTCGCGACTCTTGCCATCATAATGTTGTCTTTATGTGTGTATATGTTGTATACAATTAAATAATTTCATTGTAATGTTGCTTGCGCTTTTTTAGTTGCCAACGGAATAGAAACAATACAAAAGATGATTTTCTATAGCAATTATGCGGTTGAACAAACTCCACATATCGACTATAAATACGTTGTGTATGATTTGACACCGAATGAAATTATTTGGTGGAAACGCGGAACTCACAAATTCAAAAATCTTAATAAAGAAATTGGTGTAGCTGTCAATGATTAAAAGAATAAATTTAAAGAAACAAATTAATTAATTTATAATTTTTTAGGGATTATTAATTAGTCTGTGGTTTAAACCCAAAATTCTCATTAGTATGTTTAATAGAACGCGCACTATTGTGCGTTTAGGACAATTAAACGCCAAGTGCGTTCCTGTTTTCTATACTAATTATTTGTCGAGGTAATCAGTTATATAGAGTATATAGTATAATAACACGTTAAAATATATATAATTGTAGTTTGTAAAGGTAACCGAGCAAAAAATTGTTTTTCAACATGCAATATCAAGAACAGTTATTTAAATAAAAAGCGAATCTACTGTTGTAATTACTGAATTGCCATAATGTTCTAGTTCCTTCCCAAAAGTTACTAAACTTATAAAAGACACTAATAAAAGCTGATTGATGTTATGATTTGTTTACTAAACATTAAGTTAATTATATGATAACAAATATTCCAGATACAAATTGAATGATAATTGATAATGATTAACAATTTGCTGCCAATTATTAGTTTGTATGAGTTTAAATTACTAGTTTATATACAAGTATTCCATCATATTGTTGGAACAATTTAAAAATACATAATTAATAAGCAATTAATTCAAAATCTGCCTTGACCAAAGAAAGTTAACTCATTGTGATAAGACTCGACCTTCGACACGACTGACTACATCCTAGTAAACCATTTATTTCTAGTCTTCATACAAGAATTATTATAAAACAGAGTGCCATTAATCATGAACAAAACAAAATCTTTTTATAATTATTTTATACAAACGATAATATTATTATGCACAAGTAGTTTTATTCATAGTGTAAATAGTTATAAGCCAGTTTTTCTTCTTCATGGTATCATGACAGGAGATGATAGTATGACATTGATTAAGGATACAATTCAGAAGGTAAACGAAAAAGTCTACATTCTATGGATATTTACTTAATGTTTAATAATTCATTAAATAACATTGTAGAATCATCCAGGGACTATTATATATAATTGTGCCAAGTTTGGTGGATGGTCAAGCCTGGACAATATGTGGTATCAGATCCAGCAAATTGGTGCTGACTTAATGAACTTTTCTTCTGTTCATCCTGAAGGAATCCATCTTTTAGGATACTCGCAAGGAGCATTATTAGCAAGAGCTGTGTTACAGACCTTTCCAGATCATAATGTACAGAATTTTATTTCATTGAGTGGACCACAAGCTGGACAGTATGGAAGTATGTTGAAATAAATAAGTAATTGTAATTAAATTTATTTATTAGCATATTAAAACATCCAAAAAAATCATAGAAAAACATCAATTTACCTACAAAAACATGTTTTAGCTGCATTCCTACATATTATCTTTCCTGGAATCGCACTAGATGCAGCTTACGAGTTGTTTTATTCCCGTATTGGCCAACACACATCAGTGGGAAACTATTGGAATGATCCCTATCACCAAGAACTATATTACAAGTATTCACAGTTCCTGCCCTACGTGAACAATGAAATCATGACGAATCGTAGCAGCCAATTTAAAGAAGGCTTGATCAAGTTAAAGAAGATGGTTCTGATTGGTGGACCTGATGATAACGTTATTACACCATGGCAATCTAGGTAGGTGCACAAAATAAATAAAACTATATTAACTTTTATGCAATAAAAATGGTTTTATTTTAGTCAATTTGGGTATTACAATGAAAACATGACAGTGATCAACTTCACAGAACGTGATATCTATACCAAAGACACGATAGGTTTGAAGATCTTGAAGAAAAAAGGAAAATTGGAGATGGTAACAGTACCTGGAGTCAATCATTTCATGTGGCATCTGAATGAATCTCTTGTAGAAAATTATATGTTACCGTATCTCAACGATTGAGACGAATCGAAGCAAGATTCTTATATAAGGAGATCGTATTAAAGAGAAAAAGAAGAAATAAGCACCAAACTCATTTCATTGTCATTCAACAATAACATTCATTCTTACAATAAATAAATATTACATTTTAATTAAGTTACTTATACAGAAACATCATCGTACGTGTATATTTATAACTTGCATCGTAGCAAATCAACTGCAAACGAATTAAATATATTTATAAAACTAATCATTTTCATAATAGTTGTTGTTGAAAATGAAAATTCACTGCGATGTCGATCGAAATTGTACTAATAAAACACAGCACCAGCTGGTTGTATGTACAATCGATTCAAAACACAAATTCAATTTACTTAAAAACAAAATTATAACCATTTTTTGTTTGATTACATTACATAGATTACATAATATCATTTCAACTATCGGTGCAATTAGTTTAATTTAATTATTACTGATACTTATTACAACAACTCGGTAACGTTAATCGAATTATCATCATCTTCATTTCGTGTCAAAAGAAAGTATGCATTTGTAATTTTAATACTCATCTTGCTCTTCGTGTGTTGTATTCATTTACAGATGCATTGCATCTTCCAGCAAACTGTTAACTTCTTTCAGGTGTTGGGCTTTACTACCAGTTGCTGGACTGGCTGCAGTTGGTCTTCCAATATAGCTAAAAAAACAATAAATTAATAAAATTCGGTCAAAATAGACCAGCTATGAACTGAAAACTGCGCATGCGTAGTCTAGTTCTGTGAAAGTTAAAAAAAACGTCAGCAATACCGGATTAACCAATAGGCAGATGCCTAAAACCCGCCCCCCATGGGTGGGTTTAGGTTAATCCGGTCCTGAATATCAGTTCTACAAATGTGCGAGTGACATCTTGCTCAAAAGCATTATAAAGTGCAAAATAGATGCATCTAGTGTACAAGTTAGACTAAAGAAAAATAAAAAAAGCGCAATGTTTACAGAAATGAAGTAACTGTAGATAGGGTCTCACCCAATTTCGCGTGGTTCAGGTTTAGTCTCAGTCTCAGGTTTCGGTTCAGGTTTTGCATTGCTAGCAAATAACGAACTAAACCAACCTCCCTTCTTCGGCTGACTGCAAAATTAGTTTCGCTAATGTTACTTCATTTCCGAAGGGTAATTATAATAACAAGAAGAAAAAATGAGAAAGAGAGAGCTTACTTAACGTCACGAGAACCAGTCAACGCGGTATAGAATCTCGGCTGTACATAAGTCCAAGACCCTTGGTTCTTATGCTCTTCCTGAGCCCAGAAGATCTTGGCATTCGGGTATTTGGCGCATTCAGCTTTCACCAGGTCATAAGGGAAAGGAGAAATCTACAAACCGACAAACAAAATTTAACAATTTATAACCAAAATGAATAATTTGAGATCTTACTTGTTCCACCCTCGCAATAGAAATATCTTTCTCTAATCCCTTCTCAATTCTAGCTTTCTTCAGGTCATAGTAAACCTTCCCAGAGCAGAACAAAAGCTTCTTAACCCCATCGGGATTCTGACTGGCCGCACCTGAATCGATAATAACTCTCTTGAATTCAGTACCATCGATCATATCATCAAAGCTACTACGAGCTTCGGGATGACGCAATAAGCTCTTCGGCGTCATGATAATAAGCGGTTTCCTGAACGGCAAAGCAATCTGTCGTCGTAATATATGGAAAAGGTTCGCAGGTGTTGTGCAATTAGCAACGATCCAATTGATATCGTGCAACTGTCGTACGGCGAACTCATCGGATTCAGGTGGGAAATAATCGGGATCGTCCGAAGACATCTGTAAGAATCTTTCAAGGCGAGCGCTAGAATGTTCCGGTCCCATGCCTTCTAAAGCATGTGGTAGTAACATGACAAGTCCACTTTGACGCACCCATTTGGCTTGTCCAGACGAGATGAATTGATCGATTATGCATTGCGCGGTGTTATTGAAATCGCCGAATTGCGCTTCCCAGATGACGAGGGCATTCGGATTGGTCATCGAGTAACCAAGCTCGAAACCTAAGACACCAAATTCGGACAAGGAGCTGTTGCATACTGTATAGGGCGCTTGGTCAGGGTACAAATTACAGAGCGGGCGATACGTCGCTTTGTCGACGTTCTGGTGATGAAGGACATGATGACGATGCGAGAAGGTACCGCGTTCGACATCTTGGCCAGATAGACGGACATGAATGCCTTCTTTGAGAAGGGAACCGAATGCCATAGCTTCACCAAGGGCCCAGTCAGTAGTACGGTTTTCTACCATTTCCATGCGGGATCTAAGAATACGTTCGATACCTAAAAATTACAAATATTATGATAAAATTAGCATTGAAGTTTAACAGTTAGTTAGTTACCTTTGTGAATGACAAATTCTGCAGCGTTCGGTGGAGGAGATGAAAATCTCTTGCCAATGTGGACAAGAGTATCTTCAATCACACCAGTAGGACTAGCCTTTAGAGGATCTTTGCCTTCAAAGAAACCGGACCATGGGCTATCCAACCAGTCCTTGTACTTGATGTGAGTCTCCTGGCGAGCGTTCTCGAGGGCTTCTTCGCAAATCTTTTCGTATTTATCCTTAACATCTTTCACCTAGAAAACAGATAAATAATTTGCATCTCATGTAACAAGTAACTTGTTGATATAATTACTTCTTCTGGGGTAACCGCCCCTTCGGCAATCAACTGCTCCGAGTACTTTTCCAACGCTGGTTTGGTCTTCTTAATCTTACGATACATCAATGGTTGAGTGAACATGGGCTCATCAATTTCGTTATGCCCATTACGTCGGTAACACACTAGATCGATGACGACATCCTTATGGAACGTAGCACGCCATTCCGCAGCAATATTACACACGTGCATGACACTCTCTGGATCGTCGGAGTTCACGTGGAAGATGGGAGCGTTGACAACGCGCGCCACGTCCGTACAATATGGTGACGAGCGTGAATGTCGCGGATCGGTGGTGAAACCGATCTGGTTATTAGCAACGATGTGTACGGTACCATGAGTTGTATAATCCGGTAAGTCAGACAAATGCATTGTCTCATAGACAATACCTTGTCCTGCGAAGGCTGCATCTCCGTGCAACAAAATCGACATGACTTTCTTTCCCTCGCCGTCACCACGGTAAAACTGTTCGGCACGCGTCTTGCCTTGAACGATTGGATCTACTGCTTCCAAATGTGATGGATTTGCTACTACCGCAAGACGGATGTTTTTATTTGTTACACGGTTTAATCTAGAAATTACATATTTAAATAGCACATAGAAATAATGTTTGATTCGAGGAAACGAACCTTTCGATGTAGGTACCTAAATGATATTTTACATCACCAGAACCGTCGTCGGCAGCTTCTAGACCGGCAAATTGCGTGAAGATTTGGCTAAGAGGCTTGCGACATACATTGGCAAGGACGTTTAAACGACCACGATGAGGCATGCCCATCACGATGCTTTCGACACCGAACTCGGTGCTTTTATCAATCACTTGTTTCATGGCTGGAATCAAAATCTCGCAACCTTCAAGACCGAAACGTTTCTCGGATGACCATTTCCGTGCCAGGAAACTTTCAAACCTAGAAATATCGTTAGTAAATGATAAATTAATACATAAAAGAATAGATCTAATCCTGCACTCATTCGCGCTACCGTTCAGCCAATCATCTTGTAACTTCCTTACACTCCCTGACCAATTACAATCTACTGCAATTCCGCATCCATCAAATCAGAAGCGTCAGCAAATCCGACCAATAGGATCACTCCAAAAGCTGTTTTTATTGGTTTAGATTTGCTGGCGGCAGCTATTAGTCGCGCTTATGTGAATGTACCCTAATATATATGCTACATCTATTTTATTATATAATATAATTTACCCAGCAGCTCTTGTGAGTCGAGCTAAAATCAATCTCTTTTGTTCATTCGTTGGATTCATGATACCAGGAGTTTCCAATCTCTGTCGAATCCAATTACATTGCTCTAAACTATTGATAAACATGAATTCGACACCTATATGCCTGCAATAGGTGAGTTCCAATCGTCTAAGAATTTCTCTTAAAGGTAAAGCTTTATCTTTACCACCGATGAAAGTTGTAGAAGGAAGTTTGAAAGTCCTATCCATGTCAGGTTCATCTATTTAAACCAAAATAGGAAAAATCATAAATATTATAAAGTCACAAATGAATAACATATTGAAAAACATGGCAATTGTATGAGTGTCATCATGTGAGTACAATCAGAAAAAGCAAAAGTTTGAAACGAACGAAAAAGGTTGTAATCATATAAAATCAAACCATAAAAATCTTAGTAACACAACAAATTTCATAATTCATTTATGTACTTACTGTATGCGTTGCATTATATACTTCTCTTGTGTTTAAAGAAGGAAATCAACATGAACATAAGCAAACAATAATATAAACATATCTTACTTTGTGTCAAGAGCCGGACCTGTTTCACCAATTCTTGGCTGTATGTTCTCGAAGGACCTTCTTTGACTATTCATATTTATTATGTACATATTTGGTATTGGCAATGTCATAAGAATATGAAGAAGGCAGCACATGAAAAGCACATCGATGGTAGAAAGTAAATAAAGAAAATCATAATTAATAATAATTTTTTTTTGTGTGTGAATGTAATATGTACATATTTGCGTGATTTTGAATGTCGTTATCGTTTGTGACAAAATTGTGCAAATGATTGATTAATGAAGATGTAATATTACAATGAATCCTTACCGAAATTGTAATGGGAATAGAGCAATTCCGGAGGCGTTTTATCATCCAAATCAGCCGAGTTGATCTCCAGCGGGTCCAATTTTGCTATGTGATGGCCACGTATCTAAAACGCCATCACCAATAGAACCCACAACTACAACCACAACTTTTCTTCTCTCATAGATGGATATTGACAATTTTACTTATTGTGCTCACCATCTATTAATTTAGTATATAAATACATATGCATATAACACCATTTAAGTTAATTCTCGATAATAACATGCAACAATAAGAAAATGCAAAGATCACAAGCCAAGATTAATGCCAATTCATACCCTCATGCAATTATATTAATCTTAGGAAATATGTATTTGTTATTTACGATTTATGTTCGTTAGTTTCAAACTTTTTCGAGATTATTTACCGTTTGTGTATGCGAGCGTGTGTGTGTGTGTGAACACTTACTAATTGCCTTGTCTTACACTTCAAAATGATATTAGATTATTGATATTCAATTCGTTGGTGTTTGATTAGTCAATATGCGCACCTAGTTTATGTTGGCGAATGATTTCATCCGGTGGACCTCCAAATCGATCGGATATGGTTGTTTTGCGGTCAGTATACATGAGACCAATGGGGTCGAGTTGCGCCACCAAGTGACCACGCGACTGTGTGCATCATGCATTCCCAATAACACAAGAAAACAAAAGATATCGACCATCATTATTTACTATATGAACTTATTAAGTGTATAATTGTGTAAAGTCTATGCAGGGCTTTCATTACATTATAGAACGATGAGTGCTGATATATCGAGAACATTGCAAATGGCCGCCATCTAATTGTTATCTTGTGGAACTTTGCAAATGGCCGCCAGAGGACATTTCCTAGTTACTTATCTAGGGATATTGCGAAAAGTTTAGAGCACTGCTGCATTCATCACCCTTTGGTGACATTAATGAAGACCCTGCATGGCATAGTTTTGTTTTATTGTGCCCTTGAACGTTATCATCCTATCGTGCATTTTATATGATTGTCACCTGGATTCATGCTTGCTATCAGTGTAAAGATTAAAAAATCTTACAAATTATCATAGATTTATCTATCTATTGTATACATCCCACATGCATATATATACTGCTAAGTCCTAAACTAAACTAGTTTTAATTATCTATAAGCTCAACATGAATTGGCATTTAATTGAATTTAGCCAAAACATAAATAACTAGGCAAACCACAAGTAGAAAGTTATTTCTTGTATCGATGCCAGACTATTATCATCACATGTTTACACCGCGCAAATAGATAATGCGCATAAAATACTAATCATTGCAATTACATGCCATGACATAGAAAAGCAAGAGGAGTTTATAGTTTGCATATAGAGACATGTGACATTCGTGCCTGAATAATTCCGACCGTGGAAAATACATAACAACGAAGGTTTTACCTGATAACTGCGGATAATTGCCTGCACCGCAAGATGGTCGTCAATCGCCTTGTCGCTCACAGGAACTCCAAGACTCATACCTGCGCCAAGGCTTGGCAAAAGCGCCGAAATCGACACTTCATTCCGACCAGGTGTACCCAAAGATGGTGGCGCTTGATACCCAGCACCACCTTCTGAATGCCGAAAGTATGAATCCCATGACTAAAAAAAATTACACATATTTAATCAAATCTGGGCATATAAAGGTTTATATTCTTATCAGACACACTTAATTCAAGGTTCAATGTTGAAATCATCACCAACAAAATGATATAACAGGTGCCTGATAACAAATATAGAAGATAAGACAACAAACAATTGAATTGCTAAAAGTTTATAATAAGAGACTTACGGCATGTACACTTGATGGATCTGCAAGCCAAGCATTATACATATCCTCAACATAAGCACTGGAACTGCCATTGAGGAAGGGTTCATTGGCTGCAGGGCTGCTGTATTCGCGCAAGGGAGCTACACAGATAACAGGCGCACCGTTCTTAGGCGCGAGCAGCCACGCGCCAAGCTTCTGCCCTTGCGGCCCATTGAGGCTCTTAAAGATCGTCCGTGCCCTGTGCATTCTGCAATAAAACAAGAGAATGTTAATAAAACTCACTTGTGACTCATGACAGTAAGCGCTCACTCGAATGCAAGCAACTCTAACCTAGCACACTAAGTAGGTTAGCAGTTATAAGCTAGCGATTGACCGAGCTAGACTAATACACCACGCGACAACCTAAACTTTCTAAATTATAAATGTTGCGCCATACCTAATTGCACCGCGAATATTACGAAACTGTTGTAGACGTCACGCCGACTAAATTTAAACTGATTTTTGGCATTCGCTGTCAAAGCGAACGAAAGGCGGGACTGCATGCAAGTACTCACTCACTGATTTAGTTAACTTATTGAAAAGAGACGGCGCTAGGTGTCACTTCACATAGCAAACAGGGATGGAGCAATATTCGCAGGAATTATGCGTTATCTTAGATTGCGTACAAACGGAATAATATGCTGCACACATGCAAAAGGATGATAACAATGCTAGTGGCTGGCAGTCAAGCGACATGCAACGACCGACAAAATCCAAGATTCTAGAATATAATTGAATTCGTTCGAAGCGTAAGCGCCGCTTATATAACGATCTAGCTTTTGTTTGATACAAACGCAGTTGCAGTTACACCAGTTACACACTGGAAATTGAAAAAATACGGGCAATACATAGATTATTAGTGCTTGTTCAGGAACGAGTGTGCGATGGGTTAAGCAGCGCCATTTGGGGAGTTGCAAAACAGGGTAGATTTGTATATTACCTTGCTGCTGATGATGTTACCTACCACTGCCTACTGCTCGACCGGTAGCAGTGACAAGGCGCACTAGGTCACTAGCGCAACGGTACGCAAGGTGGCCGCCTTTATAACTAGACCTAACTACTTCTGCTGGAGGATCGATTTCCATTCTAAAGTCTAGTCATTTGTTATCACCTTGTACTATAAATAAACACTTGTTTTTATTACTGATATACGTCTTGTTTAATTATATTATAAGAAGTAATGCGACAGCATGTGTAATGCATTGACCTGTAATGTAGGCAACTAAATTAACATTACATGTATTTTTAGTGTAAAAAATTTATATATATATATTTATTTAAAATGAGATTATATCTATAATACTAATTAAAAAACAAACCAAATTAAATTTTTATTATATATTTTACTATAGAATTAATTTAAAAAGTTTCTTTTTTGATTGTAGCCAGTAGGTGGCACTGTCGCGGTCATCGTCGTGAGGAGTTTTGTGTCGTGAATGCTGGCGGTGAGGTGTATGCAGGACCCACCCAAGAAAAATGTACGTATCTCTTGCAAAAGGATAAAATCTTCTATCCTAGGAAATAAATGTGCATCACAAGGGGATAGCCATCATGGAAAGATCATAATTCATAAGTTTTTCACTCGTTTGTGAAGGTTTCAATACGCCGCGCGGATGACGTCCCACCGACGCGTTCTGGTGCAAATGGCAGCTTTTCGGTAAAAAATTCAGTCCGTGTCTCGCTTTAACTGTTTTTTAACTGTACATGCCGAATTGTTGGGAATGCACGGTGTCCAGAGATTCATTTACGTGTTGTAAACCATGTAAAAATGTATGCCACCCCCTAATGGCGGTGTAGTAAAATCCGTGTTGCATTTGTTTCCGATCGTCAATTGTTTTACATTACAATTTTACTGATTCAATAAAGTAATTAATATGTGGTGATTGTTTATTATTGAATGATCAACAATGCCATGCATAGATTTAATGTTAGAGTTCTATTAACATAAATAATAATAATTAAGCTTAAGGATTAATTGCAATTTTTTTTATTAATGCAGATCTGGAACAGACCGAGACACATTTTAAGAGCTTAAGGATATAACTATCTACATTCTGTGTTGTGTGATTTCATCATGCAAACCATCAAGTGTGTTGTTGTTGGGGATGGTGCAGTAGGTAAAACCTGCTTGTTGATTAGGTAAGATATGTTTAAATTGTATTACAATCTATTGCTAATATATTGTCTCTTTCTAGTTATACTACCAATAAATTCCCTTCAGAGTATGTACCAACAGTTTTTGATAATTATGCAGTTACTGTTATGATCGGAGGGGAACCATATACTTTAGGACTATTTGATACAGCAGGTATGCAATTGCTTTCATCATCTCAATCTTAAACAAGTAACATTTGTTGGTTTTAGGTCAAGAGGATTATGATAGACTGCGACCGCTTAGTTATCCACAAACTGATGTCTTCTTAGTATGCTTTTCTGTTGTCAGTCCGTCCTCGTTTGAAAACGTCAAAGAAAAAGTATTCCCTGCTGAGATAATTACATTTAACAACTTACTAATAATCATTATGTTTACAGTGGGTACCAGAAATAACCCATCACTGTATGAAAACGCCATTCCTCTTGGTCGGGACACAAGTGGATCTTCGCGACGACAACTCTACCATTGAAAAATTAGCGAAGAATAAGCAGAAACCAATATCGATTGAACAAGGGGAGAAGTTGGCGAAAGAGTTGAAAGCTGTTAAGTACGTGGAGTGTTCGGCGTTAACGCAGAAAGGTCTCAAGAATGTCTTTGATGAGGCAATCCTTGCGGCGCTTGAGCCTCCGGAGCCTGTCAAACGCAGAAAGTGCGTGATATTGTAAAATTTGTACACACACACATCCGATTATGATTATTTTTATTATTATTATACATTACACATTACTAAATGCTAAAACTACAACATGGTGAACAGGAAATAATTGCTGATCGATGAAATTGCAAAAACAGGAAAAATTTTACTATAGAGAAAGTATTCGATATATAAATATGATATATATAAGTAATGATAAGCATAAAAACAATTTATACTTATTGCTAACTATGATAACTAATGATTAGATAATTAATTGAATGTTGATGATATGATAATAGCATTAACTTTAATACCACCATCATCAATACTCAGGGCCGTAACTAGCATTATATGGGTATTGGGCTTTCTCTCAGGGGTCATCTATACCAAAAAAATTAGAAATTAGTTTCCAACATATTCGTGGCTTAGTTGGAACGTTAAGGTGGTCACTATCAAAACAAGAGAATAAAATAATTGAGATTTTTTTTTAAAGTTTCTGGACCTTTGTTGCTTCTGCCTAGTTACGGCTCTGTCAATACTGC
>JARJDU010028403.1:0-10744 GCA_030264695.1 Lissagria laeviuscula | reverse complement strand
TTTTAACATCCAACTCAAAGTTATATATTAAATCGGTTGGTGTTGATAAGATTAGGCACGGAGAAAGATACGGAATCGGGAAGGAAATGTACCTAATACAAATTACAAACAAGTGCTAATGATACCCAAGTCAAAGTTTACCCTAATTTGAACTGACAATAGCTAATGACGACAAAACAATTATAAAACCTTATCTAAAGTACATTTAATATTTACTTCTTAAACTCCAATTCACTATTTAAATGATTAAACTATTATTAAAATCTGGAGAATATGAAGTATTAACAGAAACTAAAATTGATATTAATAAGGGGGTTACTACAGTTTGTTTTAAAATCAAATCTTATCATATTTGAGTCTGCGTCACCTGGATATAAACCTTGCAAAATGTGCTTTGCCTGGCCACTGCTTTTATGAAATAGAAAATGGTCAATGGCCATCGCTTTGTTTTTCGACGAACAGAATATTTTGTACATTTTTGGTCTTGCGTGTCAACACCTGATCGATCTTGTGAAGTTATAGAACGATAGAATTCCTGGTTTTTCGCTCTAAATGTCAGTAAATTCTGTATGATGCATTGAGAGTTAAACCAACTTCACTAGGAACATCCGCTTCTCAGACGGGGTGAGTTGGGAAAAAACGGTATCTAATCTGCAGTGGTTGAGGAGGAAAACCAAGGTTGTATGTTGTCTTAAGCACACATGAACGTTCAACCATTTAGATGCACTACAGATGCACTTTTTTTGCTGGAAACCATCAAGCAGAGTCAACAAATATATTCTAAAGATATCACCGCAATCGGCCAACGATCAGGGGCGTAACTAGAGTTGCCAGAGTCTGGGGACAAGTTATTGATTCAGCGTACAAACGTTAACAAAAAATGTATGCAAAAAAATTACTTGGTGACTTGTATCTTGTTTTGTGCTATGTCGATCTATAAAAGTCGATTTAGCGTCTCCTTGATGCTGCGCTCAGGGACAGCTGACCCCCTTGCTTCCCCACTATTTAATTAAACGTTGTCAACAATTAGATATATAATGATGACTACAATAAATATCTCACTTAAAATGAAAGATTTACTAACATTACTCATTTTAAAATTGAAAATTGCTAGAATCTATTGGATTGTTTATAATAAACCATCACAACTCTTAAACTCCTACACACTTATTACATCCTACAAGACTTATTCATATACATACTACACATTGACATTAGCTGACATATTTCTAACACTATTGCTGATAACATATTGATAAAAAACATATAAGTACTATTCATATATTCATATACATTCATTTCATTCAGTCATTAATATCAATGAGAACTAAGTGAACTAAATAATTCTCACTGGTAAACAAGTGTCTCTTCCTGAAACGCATAAAAACATATAAGAAGTGATACAAAAACTGTCAAACTATTTCTTTTTCTTAATGAGGTCGCAACCGAAATCATCTCATAAATCCCTCACGACCCTTTAACTCTTTTTTCATTAAATTTTCCACTTGTACTAATCGTATGAATAGCACTGCGCCGCTGTCAAAAAATCGTCTGTTATGACTCATACACTTGACTGAGTTATATTAAATTTCTTTCTAATAATATTTCTTTTCATTGTTTTATTTAGATTTGTAAGAAAGGAACTTAGAGGCTTATAGAGTTTATAATACACGAAGAAGAAATTTGAGTTTAATGAATAACAGCAAGAAGTTTTTCTCTTTCCTTTTTCTTTCTTTAATATAGTACATATATTGTACTACAATCTTCAATTCGAGTACGCATGTTTGCAGATTTCTTTCATGTGTCCGCGGATTAATACCCATTCGTACATCTACATACACATCGTATGCGTACTTATTGTAATAATGAAGGATGAATTAGAGAATTATTATAAGTAATGAAAGAATAAACGAAGAAGCGAAAAAAAGTCGGCCCGGGAAGACTCAATTATGTAAACGCTGTCGAGTGCGAGATGTACTGTTCGCTCCTTATCGCAGTTCGTATGCAAAGTGAATTCGTAGATCTCATATATATATGTGCCAGTGTGCCACTTGTTCCTTTCCTCATCGCCCTTCTCAACTCCTCAACTGGTTCGTTGATTCCCTTCGTTGCCTTTTAACAATGATGTATTAATATTAGTATTCATATTTGTTGGGGTCATAATTTCTCTTATTTAATAGCTCTGGGTCATATTTAAACGAATTTACATATTCGTTTGTCTGTTGACCGAGAGAACGTTTCCGTTGAAAAGATGGTTATGATTGTTATGAAATTGGTAATTATTATTATTCTTTGAGAAGCAAATACATACTGGACAACACTGGACAAAGAACATTGTGCTATGGAAACATTATTTTATAATATGTGTTTTAAATGTGTTATTTTGAATTTATAAAGGAAGAGGAAGAGTGGGTACGGTTGAAACAATTTCGCTTACATTGTGCGTTGAATTTATTACTGATACGTTTTGGGCACAAAAGAGACTAAAACTTCAAATAACCATTTAATTATTATTTATTTATCGTATGGCTATGTAGCTCTTTGCCCCCCCCCCCTCTGGCTACGTTCTTGCACCGAAAAACGTATTAATTAAATTCTGTATGCACTAACAAAACTTAGCTCGTTAGCTTAGCCTTAAATTTAGGTTCATGAAGACAGAGAACATTTTTATAATGGTTGTGTACGCAACGGCACGACTATTAATTTCGACTATCAATTTATCATAAAGAACATTAAATGAATGAACGCTAAATGTCTGGCTGCCTGTTAAATATACCTCATCATTCCACGTCTCATCAAATTGTACATTTCGTTAAGGGATTCTACCTTTATCGGATCTGTACTTATAATATTTTTTTACACGGTAAAAAATGAAACCTGGTGAAAATTTTAGAGCTTCGGTTTAAAATTGCAGAGTTTGCTTTTAGAGTAAAATTTACTTTGCAATTTAAGGATTGAGAGTGTTATATACAGAGGAAATATTGATATTAGGGTTTAAATATCTTTTACTAGGTAAGTTTTACTCTGTAAAGGGACATTTTGCTTTTATAGAGTCAATGTTACCAACATTTGATTAATATCTAGAGTTAATTGCAGAGGCAAGCAAAGCCAAAACATAACCTTATTTAAGGTATAACGAACATGTTACAACTTGTTTGGTTCCCGATTGAATTGAATTGGCGTATTAAATTCAACCTGTGCTTAGTGTTCTATGTATTTTATTAATGATAAAGCCGTACAGGTAAATATATCACCCATATATTTTTGAAATTAACGTAATATTTAATTTTAGGATTTATTTTATACAAATTACAATAGTGGCGAAGGATATCTGGCTAGGCAAATGCGCCAAAAAATGAAGTTTAAATTGTAAAAAAAATAAATGATCGGTTAAGTTTCACCTACAAATTTAGATCTACATTAGGAATAACATATTGAATTTTGTTTAAGTAAAAGCGTTTTAATATCTATTTATATCAATTATAATAAAATTCTGTATCTAATACCTAATCAATCCTGAACAAAGTTTCCTATCCAGAAATAAATAAACTCAAGCAAATGTTTGAAATTCAAACGAGTTTGTATTAGCTTTTACTCAAAAAAAATATAATTTTTACTGTAAAGGATTTAATAAATAATTGCCAAGAGTGGGCATGCACTTTAAATTGGTTAAATTTGTACTCAAGAAAATGGTAATTTTTGACTTAAGGAATATTCAATCCACTCTAAAAATAGAGTAAAAATGTTACTCTAAACTTAATGGAGTCTATAGGAACATGCTAGAGTTCAGCTAGAATTAATTTCTTTTCCCTGAAAAGTTGTTGAAATTTTCTTTTAGAAAACAGCAAAGAGAGATAGTGAAGATTGGCTAACTTTCAGTTTCAGTAAACTGTATCAATGATTTTTGATCTTGACAAGCATTTTTTTTGCAAATTAACATATTTTCACGAATTATTATTTGAGCCTCTTCAATGTGCAGGCTTTCCAGCATTTGCCTCTCTTGCCTAGCAGGTGACGCGTCACTGATTATTGATAACTGATATTGTGAAAACTATACTCTCAATAGTTAAAAGATTTTATCTTTTAAATCAAAATCTGTCACCTGAAGAATGATTGATAACTATCCAAAATAGATTTGTTACAAAATAAAATTTATATCAATCTAATTAAGATTAGTAATATTAATCTCAATCATACATTTGAAACTAGATATTTTCGATAGTCACGTACATTATAGCATCTTGAAACTCAAGTATTCCCAAAATACCCTCAATATCAAATTTTGAGACAATGCTCATTGATTAAATTATTAATCAAATAGAAAACACTTATGATCATCATGATAAGAAAAGTGCGCAATACTCTTAAATATTGATCAAATTTTATTATTTCGTCGACTATATAAACAAACGAAATGTAGCTATTAATTACTTCAGTGTGATCATTAGTTCATACTTAGATACAGTAATCATGGGTATCAAATTCTTCCTATTTGCCTTTGTTGCCATCTTATCCCTTCAGGTAAATTAAGTTCATTAATTGATTTTATTTTATTTTAAATAAGTGAATATTGTTTCTACATTTGTTTTTATATTAATCCATGTTTTAATTTGTTTTAATTTTTAAATTATAAAGGGATTTGCTGATGCTAAACATGTCGATACTGTTGACGTCAGTTATAATATCGAGGAAATCCTTGAAGCAATCAAGGCGATTATTGAGGAACTGAAGGGATACATTAAACAAGGTATTCAAGATATAAAGGATATACTTAAAGATATTGGTGCAGAAATTATTGCAAAACTTAATGAAAAAATCGAGGAAATAAAACAACAGTTAAATGTAATTGTGGAAAAAGTTAAAGCAGTATGGAAGATGATTGAAGACCATGGGAAATTATGCGTAGAATGTGTGGTTAAAAGCAAAGACAATTTTACCAATCTAGTTTTGAATACTAGTAATGAATTGCTGACCTGCAGTGCGCCTTGGAATGATGCATATGCAGTTCTTTACCAAGAACTGAATGTTTGTGCTATCGATTTGAGCGATGTCTGGGAGGCAATAGAAAATTGTAGCGGTCCTTTGTGGCCGCTTTGCGTTTTGGAGAAGATTCAGAAGATTCCGGATATCTTTGAGGAAGTCAAAGCAGCAGTTAATACATTTATTACAACCGTTGACGAGTCATTAGAGAGTGTTACTGAATGTAGCGAGAAGGCTATTGCGGCGTTCCATGGAGGAATTGAAGATATTGCTCATGCCATTAGAGACTGTATCAATGATGAGACACCTATGCTTTTGGCATGATTCCGTTAAATTCCTGCTTCAAGAAAATGCAAAGATTGCGTGTTTTATGTATCTATATGAAAATATGTATAAATGAGTATTTGTAAAATAGAACAATTTGCAATAATAATTTACCAAAAACCTGTTGTTTTTATTATATATATATATATATATATATATATATGTAAAATATTTAACTTTAGTAGTTTTAGAATTTACTACTTATTACAGCAATTAATTCAAACACACTTTGAATTATTTAAATGAAGTTTAGAAATTATTGGATTTAAATCTAGTTCATTTTAATGAACAATCAGTAGTAACTTTTGTATCCAGTATTATCAAATCTCTGTTTATATATTTATTCATCATAATTCATAGTTAAATTACTTAATAAGATTAAGAACTGACGCAATAATATCATTACAAAACACATCTGTTGACTTTTTTTTCTTTATTGTATAGAAAGCTTTTCTATGAGAGATATACATGTCATTACTCTTGTCGTCTGTATTTTTTTAATTCTTTGATTCGAAACTAGGTTACTTTTTAGGGCATAATTTTGTCAATTATTTCTGTTGGTCACAGTACAATATTAAAATTTTTATTAATCCATCTTTGGTTAAGACTAATATTGAAATATTAAATATGACATATACACAAATTTCTGATATATCAATAATTTAAATTTAAAAAAAAAGGGAGGTAGTATTGTAGGTACTACCTCTGTCGCACAGTGTGACAGAACGCTATTTTTGCGGGACAAATGCAAAATAAAATATTTAAAATTCAAAATAATTGATGAAAATTACTTTTAACGTCTTTCCTACATATTACTTAAAACTTAAAAATCTTCTAACTTTGTTAGAACCCTAAAAAAATATTTTTTTCTAACTTTCAGGGTATATTTTTTACGCTTGGAAGCAAATCATTATTTACGCTTATAGTAAAAATTAAAAAACGAGGTAAATAGGGCAAATATATGAATAATTTTTTTATACTGTAACTATGAAATATTGGCAAATGGTTTTTGAATAGTTTTACTTGTTAATATTGTTTATAATTGTTTATAAAGAAGTTATAGATCTTTTTATCTATGTTTTTAGAGATATTTTCTAATTTACGAAAAAGAAATACCAAAACGGTCAAAAACGTCGACCTGATCTGTAATCTACGATAAATTCTACCTTAGAATACCGTAAAACCAGCTGCAATAATTTGCCATATTTTAAGTTACAAACGATAATAAACAAAATTGTACATCTCATTCGTTGTTAATCCTATTCAATACTGTATGGCGTATGATACAGAAACTACTAATTTCTTCTGCAACTAAAATTTAAACTAAATTGATTTTGCATTACTAATAATTCTACGGTTATCTATTTACCAGTGAAAATATTTAAGATCTTGCTTTTGTAAAATTAAGTTTCAGTTTTCAGCGTAGCGAGTTCTTGTTGCGTTGTTAATGTGAATGTATCAAGAGCATACCGCTTCAACTCACAGCGATGCATCCTGGTACTAATGAAGTGTTTCGTTTGTTTGCATATTCTTGATATTTTCTGTTGATGTAATTACTTGTTATTACTATTTAATAATGTTATTTTTTAACTGCACAAATTAAATTAACAATCTGGAATATTGATTATCAAATGATGATGAATGAAATTAATTTAATTTATATAAGTATTTTTTATATTTCTCGAAATTTCAAAATAATACATATATATAATTTAATTATTCCTACAAATTTTTAATCAGTATTCCAAAAAACAAAAGTGAAGGCATCTAAAATTGAAATATGTATGATTATTTGACCAGTGTCGCGCTAGAATCGCGATCTGTCCCACTGTGCATCGTTGGCGTATTTAACGCCATTTGCATGTAGTTACTTTTATTGCAATTATTGCAACTGAAAAGAGTTGTCGCCGTTTCAATGATTTAGAATTGTTTACTACCAAACAATCTTCTAATTCTTCAAATGTCATCTGTCTTACACAACTAGTCTGTTACACTCACCCTATCAAAAGTATTGACACGACGACACACATCGTAAGTAATAAAACAAACCGAACGTTCAACCACACAATAATGACAACGAACAAAAATTGTTTGCTTAAATACGATTAAAGTTGAATAAATTTCTTTCCTAATGATGTTTATTTCAACTTTCTGAGGCTTTAAACAGCGTAGCTGTAGCATTACAAAGAGAAACAATTTTGAACGCAAAACTTTAATCTGTAGTCGATTTAAGAACGTTAAACAAGCCAAAATTATGTAGTTAATGTATATATTTCATAACTTAATAATTCTATTATTATCAATCTATAACGAGTAGCGAGGTCATATAGAAAGAAGCGCAACTATAGACGCAACTATCTTAGAGAAAGCAAATCCTGTACGGCTCTGATTTTCATCAATAATTATAGTACAATTAATTCTACATTTCAATAAATAAATAATAGTAAGGAAAGAGTAGATAGAGTAGAGTAGATAGAGTATTACATAGAATGTTTGTAAGAATTATCTCCTGCTGGTATTGTCACCCACAACTAAAGAAACTCTCTCCCAGCACATTCTCTTTCCCCAAAATAATAATTTTGTAGAATTTTCTAGTAAAATAAAAAAATTAAATCACACCATTTTTAAAATTTTATATAAAACAACATGAACATTACGAAACAATTTGTATTCATTTACACCAGCAATTTAGATTTTGTTATCGATTTTTGATGTGTGATTATTACAATTAGATTTTTTGTTTAATATTTTGTCATTGATATTTAATTAAAACATATTATCAATCTACAAACCACTTAGAATAAAATAAACAGGCAAGTACTCCACAATTTTAATTAAATTTTTAATTTCTCTTAGTCACTGCTATCTTATATAAATCAAAAATTGTGAAATAAATTCTTCATAACGTGATACATAAACGTTAAATCAATCATGGCCATAAAGTTCCTACTGGTAGCTCTATTGGGCATTTTATCAATTCAGGTAAAACTATTTTAATCATTGTTTAATAAGCAATTAATTACTTGTACTAAATAATTTGTTATTATTTTATGATTTTTATAAATTAGGCATCAGTTAATGCAAAGCACATTCAAATCAAGCACGAAGAAGGCTTACAATATGGCACTGTAGAAGAATGCATCGCTGAACAAAAGGAAGCTTTCTTGAAACTTTTAGTTGATGTCAGAGATGAAATAAATAAATGTCGTGAGCAATTCCCAAGTAACGACGATTATATAATGTGTGTAGAACAAGTATTTAGCGTTTTCTTTGTGAATGAAGTTGAAAGAATCAACGATGAAATCAGAAAATGTATTGATAAAGGTGGCAGTTTTGGAATTAATTCTGTTTATTGCAATTATGCTGAATGTTGGAAACATATGATCACAGAGATGCATCAGCTTATCATTGATACTATTATTGCAATCAAGGAATGCCAGGATGACGAAAGTTGCAAAGAAAAGGAGGTAAATAAATTCAAGGAAGAGGTTATCGAAATCGGTAAGTGGTTTAAATCTTGTTTGGAAGAGAATTAATTCATTATTGATACCAATTTTTTTATGTTAATATAATCAATGCTAACTTAGCCTAAATTTGTTTAGGAAAGCACAATATTTATAATTGTTTGATTGAAGTGATCAAATGTATCACGTTAATAAATAAAATATGAGCAAATTATTATAAAATCTAGCATTTTACTCACCCGGAGTTTGTTCTGCCGTAAAGAGAAATTTAAGTGAAGAAAAGTATTGACAAATATTTGTCATAGTACAATTGTTTTTTTTTTCTTTTCTTCAATTGCAATGTGGATCCTCTCGTTGTCTTCTCGCCCGAACTCTAATCGTCCCCGCTGATCTTTCACAAGGTGAAGAGATCGATTACATTTGTGCATATATAGAGAATGGTTTTGCAAACGAAATCAGTTTCATATCTGCACGGCTTATTGGTGATAATGCTATTTGAAGTTTTTAGAAACATCAATCTAAAATAAACTTTGAGTAATTACAGCTAAGAAGATTTCCAAGATTTGAGAGCAAATATGTTTTAGGCGTAATCTATATGTATTTGTGAATGTATTAACACTCAAACGGTTGATATCCTATCAGAATTACCTAAGTTATGCTTTTTTTACTGTCAAACGTCACATTCACTTAAACTCGATGTTATTGATTTTACTCAGTTTTTTTTTATCGAAATTATTGAAGATGCGAAAGTAATATTCTAGATTCTTAATTAGAACAACGAAAGAAATCCATTTTGTCACTTTTTTGGTCAATTTGGCATGGAATGCCGGGCATATTAAAGAAATACCCTGCGTTACACTCACTTAGGTAACTAGCAATTGCTTTTTAGAAAATATAAATATAGATTTCTTTTTTGTTTATGTCTATGCTATGTCCATTGTTTACTTTTGCCTAATTTATCGTGCAAATCGCCAGCGCAGGCGCTAGGGTTATTGCCGGCCGCATGAAAGCTCCATCCAAGCGACCTCATATATTTAAAAATTAAAAAGTAGTTTAGACTAACATAAAATAAATTAAATAACACACATAAATTTAACTACTTTTGATTATAATTTTAATGTGCTTGATTTAATATTAACCAAAATAGAAATATTGGTTTCAACGTCTAACTCGGCACTATATTGTTTTCAATACCTATTACCGCTAAACTAACAAGTCTTTTTTGTGTCATACTTCTTCTTAGGTGGGTTTTAATTAATTTTGTCGTAGAAAAGCTGGGCTTGTCGTTCGCTACACTAACAAGTAAGGGCAATAGTATTATTAAAGCAATAGAAACGTTAAAGAAAGATAAATTATTAAACTTAATAAAATTAAGAATATCAAAAGGTTTAATATCCCGGAAAGCACATAACTCATCATATAACTCTATTGCGTTTACATCTTTATTGTCGCCATATTTTAAGAGCATCTCTAGATTGTCAATGTTTTTGGTAAATCTTCGATCTATTAATTTCGAGTAATCTTTACAAGAAATTGAAATTATCATAATATATTTTAAGTAGTTCAAAACTTTTACAGAGCCACCTTTGCAGGGATTTGGGCTGTTGGGCTTAGAGACTAGAGCATTGTGCTAAACTGTGGCAAACTGCTCAGCAGGGGCGGTTTGAAGGGGTGGAGGGTGGAGAGAGTGCGGTCCGCTCCGGATACCACCATGTTCAGGAGTGCCAAGCGGACTCTAAGGTGCACTATTTGCTGTGTGGATTTGGGACTCCAATTGATATAAATTAATGAATAAGTCATTGCCATTATAAACAGTTAATGACAAAGAAGCATAAGCAATGTAAGCATGCGGAAAGCATGCGATACCTTTGGAGGTACATTGCGATTACCGGCAAAAGAAATTTTACATGGCAGCTTCTATTGAATAGTGGAATTATAGTTTGCGGTGGGTCAATCTAGGTAAACTTCAATAGTAA
>JARJDU010028383.1:0-11840 GCA_030264695.1 Lissagria laeviuscula | reverse complement strand
GATTTTTTATTCAATTTCCCATAATACTAGAAATTATGAAAAAAAATCACCAATTTTGCCCCAAAAAAAAGTCATTGATATCTTAAACAAATTACTACTTCTATAAATATGACCAATTAATCGATAAACAAATTAGTAAACGCATTGAACACTAAAATCAAAATTTTTTATGCTTCTTCATGGTCTTCAAGATGAATCATTAGATAAATATTACCGGTGTGTGAAGTCACTTAGCTCAAACATTCCTTCATTTAATTCTAATCGCTATCTTCATCAGCAATCTCCCAATTAAAGTTATAACCACCAGAGCTACCTACCTACCATCTAATTTCTATCATATATATTTGTCTATTGTAAATCATCTTGGTAAATTCAAAAAAATTCTCAAATTCTTCCGGAAAACGAATTCCTATATTGAACTGACTGCGTGTTTTGAAAAGTGAAAATCGATGCAAAGAATTCTCATAAACCGCGTATCGCACTATAAACATGAAAATCTAAATTTGTCCGTCTCGACAGTTCAACGCCGACCTACAAACAGTCTCAATGCAGGAATGTCTTCATCTTATTTATTTTCATCATCCAAATCAATTTGTTAATATCAAATTAGATTACAAGAATGGAATTGATAGTGTTTTCTAGTTTATTCTGTAATTTTTTGGATTGTGTCAATAATATCTGTTGGAAATTTGCCAAATTTATAGGAACAATTTGTATATATGTGTAATGTGTGTATCTCCAATCACGTGGTGTGTAGCGTCGCGACGCCGCATCCTGATTTTAATTCAGTAGCAAGCAGGCGGCGTGAGCTGTGGCGGCGGCGAATGTGTAATGCTCAACTCCGTATTGAGCATCATGAATTAATTCAGATTTGCGAATCGATGATGGTGTACCATAATTCGGATTAAAGTGCGATTGCTCAGTCGGATCTAATTTTGGCTTTTGTTTTGACAATTGCGTAAATATCAAAGGATTAATTTTATTTATTTTAAGATATAACTTGATTAGTAGTATTGGCATCAGTCTTTGATCAATATTTGAGTGTGTGTTATGTGTCGGTTTTTGTTTAAATGATTTCTACTGTATATTAATAGTGATTTTTGTTAAATTATCAAAGTAACTAATTCAAAGTGCATTGTGCCCTTCATGGAGTAATTTTTTTCAACAGATATGTAACCTTAGTAAGTTTTATATATTTCATGTAGGTAGTACATAATTTTGGGTTGGTTTTCTTGTCAAAACGAAGAAGTAGATACGTGTACTTTTTGTTGTTTTTGTCGCAGACTACGGTGACTTTGTCCGCGAAACAGAAACCGACAAAAAATAAATAAAAGAAGAATTAGAGAACAAGAAAAAATGAGTCGCTTCTAAAATAATTCACTCCGCATGCCGGGCACATGCATGTGTTGTATCAATGAAAAATACAAGAAACGAAGACGACGAGAAAGCCCAACACTGCTTGAGTAAGAAAAAAATCTTTTAACAAGCTTTTAAGTCCTCAATGTTCACACGCTAATTTCAGTCAGCATCAAGAGTGTATTATAACAGCGTCCACGTTTAGCGGCCAGCTTAATTTGCATAAAAAACATTTAATAATTTTTTACATTCACGGTATTCGGAGCCTCAGCTTCAGTGTTCATGTAAATTGTATATTATTAACTTTTCGTACGAAATTTTAAACAATCGCTGTTTGGGAGCAGTCAGTTCGATATGCTTTGGGAAGTAGGAGTTGGTACTTACATACAAGTAGTTACAATGATACGTATTCTATAGAGCAAAACTAAGAAGTACGAAAAATACATAATGTGGCGGCATGTTCCAGTTCCGTCGAAAGGAGAAGATCGGCCCGCTAAAGTCGTGTAAATACGTTGGGAAATTGCCTATTTCGTGACGAAAGCAGAATCAAAGAAGAATCAAGCGGGCACTAATTGTTCGCTTATACTGAAATGAATGGCGAGAGAGTGAAAAAAGAATGTTTGGATTATGTATATATGTTTTATGTACGTGTATAATGAAAATGACAAAATGTGTGGCAAACGGTGCAATCGGAGAGCGCAGAGGCGGAAACGCACTTCGCGTTAAGGCAATTAGCCATGGCAACGCTCCATGGCAAATATTACTTTGTTATGTTGTGCAATAAGAAAGGTTGCTTTCGAAATCGGTTCTAACTTTAATTCTTTCGGTGGTAATTGATTTCTTGCACTAGTTATCTTGGTGGTCTAAAAGTAATAACTCTTTATCTTACTCATCATTTTTTGCTTTAAAAATAATAATAAAAATTAGAGGGCGGATTTTTGTACTAAGAAAACAAATCAAACGTATGTATTGGTGAGTAAAGATACAATTTCTCTCGTTTTATTAATGCATTTTTATTAATTACGTTTAAGTGGTGATATAATATGCAAATGTGCAATGCCTTATTAGTAGTTCTTGCTGAGATCTACTCCTAAGAAACAAGCTCGTGTCTTTACCTGGTTTCGTTTCGAAGCTTCGATTTTTATCAATTTCAGACCTTCATTCTTGCACCAACCACACATTAACTAAAGCAAACAGAAATTGTTTGCTAAAGTGGAATTGAATTGGAATAAATTTCCTTTCTGATGATGTTTATTTCAATTTTCAGCTGCTTTAAACAACGTCGCTGTAACTTTGCAAAGTGAGACTTTTAATACAAAATTCTAATCTGCATAGTCATTTTTAAGACGTTTTTATGTTTTTATTATTTTTAGAAGTATCAATTTATTAAAAATATTAACAACAACACCTTCCACATTTTTTGCTAGCTTAGAAACATCTGCAAAGTAAAGCAATCAAGAATTAAATTAAACAACAAAAAAGAAAGAAATCAATCCTAAAAAACCAAACTAATTCCCATACTTTAATTTCTCTCACAACAGATTGCCTTTTTTGTACGCAATCAAATCCTCAGGATATAAAAAAACAACGTATTCCTTAAAGTTTCGTTTTATTAATGCATATGTCGAAGGCGCATGGCGCACCAGGTACATTTGCGGTACGATGGAAAGAAAGCAGAAGAAGAAACTCGCTGAAAGCTTTGAGACTGCATGGCACAGCACGTCCCGAGTGGACAGATGCAAACCCCTGCTCGTAAACAATAAAAATCAAAGAAAGAAAAAAGCAGAAGGAGGTAAGAAAGGAGTAAACAGATCCAAAATCTTATTATTCTCAGTGGATTAGTTTCTTCACGATCGAACGATTAAACTGATCTACTGATGGGGACCATAAGTATTGCAATGGGGAAAAAACGGAAGAAACGTATGCATCTGTCGTAGTTAACAATTATTCTTGTTTCTTTTGTAATTTTCTTGCATGAACGCAGCAAAAATTAAATCGATTTACTAGTATAAAACTATCTGTGAGATCATTATGAGAACAGGACAGTTTTAGGATTTTAACTTATAATGCAAACACTTTTTGCGTTAAAAGTTTGCTCATTTTGCTAAGTTACAGCGACGTGGTTTTAAGATGCTGAAAGTTGAAATAAACATTATCAGAAAGGAAATTTATTCCAGTTCAATTCCACTTAAGCAAACAATTTCTGTTTGCTTTAGTTAATGTGTGGTTGGTGCAAGAGTGAAGGTCTGAAATTGATAAAAATTGCACTTTTCTCGAAGTAAAAATCATTGTAGCTTCAAAACGAAACCAGATAAAGACAAGAGTTTGGTTCCTACAGGTTGATCTCACCGAGGACTACTAATAAGGCTTTGCACATTTACATATTATATCATCACTTAAACGTAATTAAGAGAAACGCTTGAAATTGTCTTTGCTCACCAATGTATACGTTTGATTCTTTTTCTTACCAGGGGCATAACTAGCAATGCCCGCGGCTGGAGGAAAAAAAGTGAATAATTTTGGCGCCCCCTTGGTGCTGCGCCCGGGGACAGATATTCCCTTTGCCCCCCCTAGTTACGTCCTGTTTTATACGTACGATGAGTGTCTGTGTGTCAATACCTTTGATATGGTCAGTGTAAACAGCCAAGCTCGTGTAAAACAGATGACATTTGAAGAATTTGGTAGCAAACAATTCAAAATCGCTGAAACGTTCGACAATTCATTAAATTCAACTCTGCTAAGTCTCCCAATTCCTTGGTAATTTAACAACAAAAAGTCGAAATTTCCAACTTTGGCGAAAACAAACAGCAATTTCAAAGCTTTTTTAACAAAATTACAATCATTAGAAAACATTTTATTCAAATCCTATCAAATATTTTACCGTTATAGATGAAAATCTGCAGATTATTGAATCGTTTTATTGCTTAAAAGCCTCCTTTATGAATAATTAGCAGCCATATGGTTACACGCATCTAGGCAATTTAAATGCATATCAATATAAAATTAAATTTATTAGTAAAGTCGTGAAATCCGAGAGGATAGTTTGCGCTTTGACTGAAACTCAGCAAATCGCGGATGCAACGAAGAGGAGTTGAAACGTCCACACCACTCCATTCCGCACCACACCGCTTGCGGTAATAATAAATGATTGAAGCTACTTCTTAAGATCGCGTTGGTTTTATATGGAAGCTGAAGTCATAGGTTCGTTCGCATTAATATTCAACGATAATTGTAAAACCTAAGCAGACGCCTTTTTGAGAAGCTGCGCTGCGCCGCGCTGATATAACGATAGTGAAAGTATGTCATTCAACAGGCTAGGCACTTTGCAGACGTCGCGGATTTATGTTTTTTTTTTTCATCTTCTTCTTCTTTGAAATCGTCTTTATTTTGAAACATCGACTTCGCTTATTATTATTTTCTAAGCAATTTGCAAGATCAAATATAGAAAACGTATCAGTACTTTACTTTAACGCCTGTTGTGATTGTTAGTGCCTTCAATTTATTGCCAACGTTATAGGTGAAGACATCCGGAATGAAGATCTTATAAGAAAGAAATCATACATTGTTAATATCATATTATAAAGTGCAATGGAAACTCTGAATAGCATAAAATAACAAAATTTGCTTTTGCAACTAATTGCCACCGTGTGCGGACAACCTTATTCTTGCACTTAAGTTTATTACTTGCAATGCAGCAATTGAAGAGATCTATTAGCAATGTCTATACTTAAATCATTTCTTAACACTTGCTTTTGCTAATAAGTAAAGTAACAAAAAGCATCTATTTATCTGAGTAATAAATAGTAACTTATGCGCCAAGATTCATGAGAAATGTCGAAACTTTAGGAAGCAAAAGCAGCGAGATAGCTTTCATTCTACACTCTTACTTTTACTTACTCGTCTTCTTCCTCTTCTACTTCGTTTTATTTGATACTTCAATCTGCATCGGCTTGCATCTTTTAACAGAGATTTCCTTTTGCATTTAATTCAAAGCTATCGAAAGCGATTGCAATTTAGTTTGAAACTAACTTTAGACTGTGTGTTCTATTTATAAGCTGTACCTATATGTATAAATAGATAGAAAAGCACCAAAGTATATTATAAACTATACACATAGTTCTGTTCGTTTATCTTTAAACTAAAAGTACTTGGCGTTTCGCTAAAATGTTTCAAAGTCCAGAGTTGGCTTTTGTTCGCATTATAATCGCAAAAAATCAACATAAATTTAAATCCGACACCGCATCATGTTAGAAGGATATCGCACTACGAGGACACGAACGTAAAGCCAAGAGACGTTTCGTGTGCGCATCAAGAAAGTAGGAGTGTTGGTTTCGGTGAGTGGTCGCAGTGTCTTCACATAGTAAGACTTCCGGTCAGCCGGCGGCGGAACCACGCTTCGCGAATCAACAGTCTTCTATCTAAAACCTAAAAACGTAACAAACATTCTGGACGCTCAACGCAGACCGACACTTTCCTCGCGCCGGACAATAACAAAACTATAACAAGACATTATAAGAAGGAGTTCAGCAGCAATAATAACAAAAAATACGACAAGCGTGTGGACGAATAACGACAAACAGAAGTGAAGCGACATAACAATATAAGACAATAATTCTACTGTTTATGATTACGCCAAGCGTGCTTTGTAATCACCCCTTTAGTTAGAAGAACAAAAAAGGGAACACTTGACAGCGCAAGTTGTTTTTACGATACTGTCTCTTCTCCAGTATAATGGTCATCGTTAATGTTTTTCTATTTTTTATTACTTTTTGATGTTGATGAACGTTTTGATGGCTGTTATATACATGAATATAATGCTTGAAGAAGATTTTTTTGTTCTTTTATGGTTTAGCAACAAAGATTCATTTCGGTTATTAAATTGTTGGTTTAATATTTTGCTGCTGATGATGAGGATAATATAAAAATGTTGGCAAAGTAATTTTCATGTAAAATGTGAAACTAAGACTATCTAGTGAACTTAACGGTTGCGCGGTAAGATTGCTGTATGAACATAAATATTGTACGTAAATCTCTTTGAATTTTAGTTGTTTTCTTTAAGAAAACACTTTCAAATTTCAATTGTTATATGATTGTCAAATTATATGTGCTTTTAATAATTGGTAAAACGGGGACGTAAGTAGTTTCATTGATGCCCATGTCGGAATCTCCGAATTCAGTGGTATGTAAATTAAGAAAAAAATTCTCTGTGAAATTTTCGTGTCTTCCTAGCAGCGCAGCCGTCAATAATACCATCAAAACCGCACCGACCAATATAAAACTACCAACTTTGATAGTCTGAACTCATAGTGGAACAAAGATAAATTTTAATTAGATCAATTTTGATCAACTTTGGTTTTCCAAATCTACTCTTTTCAATGCCCTAACACGGTTCGATATCAAATTTTCATTAAATCAATTTTATGATTATATTCCGTACTACAAATCCAAACTTTTAAAGGATTCACTAAATGCATTTAATTTTGTTCTCTGCACCTTTTTTATGATTTGATGATTCCATCTTTTTGAAGTACTTTAAAGCGTCCCCTTCCAGTCATTGGTACGCCTCTGATAAAGAGTCTTTACTAATGTTCGAAATTCACGTGACCAAAGTTTGAATGCAGCAGTTGGCTAAAACTCTTTTAAATATAAATTTTATTGCAATTTATTGCAAATTTTATTAAAATTTTCAAAAAGTTGTCGGCGTTTTAGCGATTTAGAATGGTTAACTACTAAATAACCTTAATATTTATCAAATGTCCTCTGTTTTATACGAGCTTGGCAGTTTACACTAACCCTATCAAAGGTATGGACTCACCCACACTCATCGTACATAAGAAAACAATTCATACGTTTGGTGAGCGTAGACACAATTTCTCTAGTTTCATTCATGTGTTTCTATTAATTACGTTTGAGTGGTGATATAATATGTAAATGTGCAAATCCTAATTAGTAGTCCTCGCTGAGACCTAGCCGTAGAAACCAAATTCGTGTCTTTATATTAATTCGTTTAGCAGCTACAATGATTTTTTCGGATTACTTCGGAAAAGTTCAATTTTCATTAATTTCAGACCTTTACTCTTGCACCAACCACAAGATAAAGACAGCGAACAACAATTGTTTGCCAGAATAGGATTGAATTGGAATAAATTTCCTTTCTTATGATGTTTATTTCAACTTCTTGCAGCTTTAAACAACGTAGTTGTAACTATGCAAAGTAAGACATCTTTGAACACAAAAATCGAATTTGTATAGTTAAATGAAAGACATTAAACACGTCAAAATGTTGATAGCTTAATAGATAAGCACGAAATTTTGTGTTTAATTTAAAATAAATAAATTGTATCTTTGTTTTAAACATTCATGTAGCAATAACTTCTCATAACTCATTACCACAGGATAACAAAATGCATACAACGTGGTAGATGTTGAAATGTTCTTTAAAGTAAATCAAAGTTCTCAATAATCTCCGAAAACCTATCAAATTTTGGGCCTAACATAAAAACAGAAAAAAACATAAAATTTGCTTTGTTTTAACATTAAATTTGCAATAATCATTTAATTGACCTCATAAAGTTAATCCAATTGTAAATAAAATTATTAGAAAAGTGAACAATCCCTTCATTTCTTTAAGAGTAATCTCAATTTAAACCAAACAATAATGTCATTTGTTCTTGGTTTTCAATATTTTTTTAACAATAACTTTTCAATTATTTAACGCACAATATTAGTAATCATATCATTGAATAGCTAATTCAATTATCTATAAACTATTCATTATTCATTTGTAAACTTAAAACAATCAGTAAAAATGTCAACTAGCACAAAATCTTATTCCTTTTTATCCAATTACATAGATGATTAATAAAGAAAAAGAAAGAATCCAATATTAATGTCTAAATACTCATAAAAGAATCATAACCCAAGTTTCTATGCTTAGCTTTCTTCAAAATCAGCCTTCTTCAGAACAAAGCTTAAAGGATTAAAGTCATCATAATCATCATCAAGCTGATTGATAACACCGTCTTATGAATCCTCCAACCACCTCAATTAATAATCCAATCCCCTCAGCTATGTTCGTTCCCACATCAACTAATTCCATCCAATTTCCTCTCTTATATATATTAAATCATCCTTAATATCTCGATATTAAATCTTACCCCGTCTCGATTGTCACCAAAGGCAAGGAAAAAAAGAACGTGATTGACACTCGCCTTATTAATAATTAAACTGCATAAAAAGAATCGGGGGGACACAAATTAAATGAAGCTCTGCTCGACGCAGTATGCCGCTAGCAGAGCCGAAAATATAATCAATGATAAAATTGAAGGCAGCTGAAGTAAAAAGCGCCTTGGAGAACGAAATCCAAGGCAGGAACACATGGCACTTTTAAAAAATTGAATGCGCTAAGCAGCCATCTGCCAGCGCCAGGGCATCGCAAGCGGTGGCGACGAGCATGATTTTTGTAAAAAAATCATTGGACGACGTCTTGGTGGACGGATGGCACAGGTATAGGGCTAGCGGAGAGGTGCAAAGAAAGGATGAAAGGAAAGGGTTCGTTCTTGCGTTGGAAACGTCCTACGAAAAGAGTTTGAATAAGTAACGGGCCGACAACTGTCTATAAAATCACAACTGCATCTGGTACGCAGGTGGTGGGAATTGGAATTGGAAGCGAATCGAGAGCTGGAAGCGATCGCTATAAACTGGGAAAACACCAAAGGGTTTGGCTAAAAGCTTAACGTATGCTTCTATTGGTACCTGAAGAGTTGCTTTTTAGTTCATTTTATTTTGAATAATGATGGAGCGTTTATTTTTTGGGGTTTAGTACTTAATTAAAATTATTAATTATGTCGGTAATTAATTAATTTGCAGGTTTAACTTTTAAGCAAAAAAAGGACGAAAAATATTTCGACTTGTTTAGCGCCTTTAAAATGACTGTACAGATAAAAAAATTGCGTTGAAGTTGTCTCAGTTTGCAAAGTTACAGCTACGCTGTTTAAAGCCGCAGGAAGATGAAATAAGCATCATGAGAACGGAAATTCATTCCAATTCAATCCAATCTAAGCAAATAATTCTTGTTCGCTGGCGTTATCGTGTGGTTGGTGCAAGAGTGTAGGTCTGAAATTGCTAAAAATTGAACTTTTCTCGAAGTTAAAATCATTGTAGCATCGAAACGAAGCTAGATAAAGACACGATTTTGGCTCCTACGGTAGTCTCAGGGTAGACTACTAATTAGGCTTTGCACATTTGCATATTATAACACCACTCAAAAGTTATTAATAGAAACACATGAAAGAAACAAGAGAAATTGTGTCTCCGCTCACCAATGCATACGTTTGATTCATTTTCTAACGTACAATGTGTGTCGGTGGGTCAATACATTTGATAGGGTTAATGTATGCAGATGATCTCGTGTATGACAGATGACTTTTAAAGAATTTGGAGGTTATTTGGTTGTAAAAAACAGCAAAAAACCCTTTGCAATGTCTAAGTACCTACAAAAATGGCTCTTAGATAAGTTATAACTTTTTTTCCATCAAAACCTTTGATAAATCTTATCTAGAAAATTATAAAGACCATAAAAATAATATTTGGCATTCGTTATCATAACAACAATAAAACCCCCTTTCAAATTTTCATAAAAATCCATTCCGTGCTCTAAATTTCCGTCTAAATCTCATATTTATTTTTCTTTTAATTCTATACATAAAAATATTACTCCCACAATTTTTATCAATCAATTCCAACCCAGCACCTGGTAAAACCATGTTTTTCCATCTAGCCAGACAAACACCTTGATCTTGGTCAATTCCTAACAATATATACCCAACTTTTGACAAATCATGTTTTTCGCATAAAAAGCAAGCGTTCCATACATAAAGAATAAAAAATCTTAGCGAAATGTGTTCCCGCACCTTTGTGCAGATGCACATGTTATATCGAATATATTTTGGGAAAAGCCAGCAGATGTATCGTATCCACCATGCACCCCGCCATTGTATCGTCATCTTTGTGCATTGCAGCACCCACAACCAACATGATGCACTCTCGGTGCACCTACAACACCCGACCGCTGAGAAAAGAATACCTGTATGCAAACAATGATCATTTACCTGTACATTTTGGTACTTATCCGAAGACCAAACCGTACTTACGTTACTTACTTGCTGGAAGAAGCATGTGCGCCATGCCACGCCAGCTTGTCATGAATAAGATGCAAAGCAGCAACAGCAGCCCGCTTGGGAAATTTGTAAATTGTAATGAACGCTTGCAGCACGTTTATAATATTGGAGGTATATTGTGCTTGGCACCTTTGGATGATACGAATATACAAATTACTGCTGCTAACATCTGGAGTTATTCAAATTTGCTGGGGCGTTGCACTGCGCGTGATGATTATTTATTGGAGGTGTTACCTTGAGCAATAAATTTAATGGTTTTATTATGGGATTTATATTTTTGCAAATGGTATAAATGACCTGTAATTGTATATATGTTGGTTGTATTTGTGTGCAATCTGCGGACCAGATGTAACATTTATATTGGAAAATTTGGTTAATTTTGGACAATGATTTTATAGCATTGTAAGCTTAAGCTTGAGTTCAAAGGAAAGACAAAAGTTAAAATGAGTGGTTGGTTACTGTTTAATCACGTCTACTATGTGGTAATCCCTTATCAACAATCTTATCACAAACAAATAATTATTAATAGTTGAAAAACGATTTGAACGATATTGTTGTAGTAATTTGCTAATTTCTCAGACAAACTATAAATACAATTACTAGAGGATATATTTCTATATGCACTTAATAAGTAAAATTACTACATTATTAAGGTTATAGCACATTTACACCTATTTTAATGTAATTTTACCTTTATTTTTGAAAATATATTTAAATTATCAATGATTTCTATAATTTTTTGCAAGTTTTGAAGGTTATTTGGTTGTAAAAGTTGCAAAAAAAACCTATGCAATGTCTAAGTACCTACAAAAATGGCTCTTAGTTATAACTTAACTCTCTTTCCATCAAAACCTTTGATAAATCTTTTCTTGAAAATTATTACAGCCCTAAAATTAATATTTGGCATAACATTTTCATAACAACAATAAAACCCCCTTTTAAGTTTTCATAAAAATCCATTCCGTGCTCTAAATTTCCGTCTAAATCTCATATTTATTTTTCTTTTAATTCTATACTTAAAAATATTACTCCCACAATTTTTATCAATCAATTTCAACACAGCACCTGGTAAAATCATGTTTCTCCATCTAAACAAGCAAACACCTTGATCTTGGTCAATTCCTAACAATGTATACCCAACTTTTGACAAATCATGTTATTGTAAAATTTTACAATAAAAAATGTAATAATTACAAAATTATGTGTAATTTACATAAAATATTGTATTCTTCAAAGTCTATTTTACATGTCATTGGAGTATTTATAAGTTGCGAGAAGAAAAAAAAAGTGAATTTTCAGTCCAAA
>JARJDU010028379.1:0-22140 GCA_030264695.1 Lissagria laeviuscula | reverse complement strand
TTATAAAGAATTGAAATTAATAAGCTCTACGTTAAATAAATTTAAGAAGTTTTCTACAACAGATCAGAGATGTCACTAGTAGCAGTAGTAGTAGTAGGATCGATTTTCAGTATCGACAAGGTTTTCCTTCTTCCTTTATGTCCTTTTCACAGGATATTTCCGTGCCTGGTTGTGGAGGTTGGTGCGTAGGCATATTATTACGCCAACAGATCTACGAATACATGTAATATCAAAGCACGATTCTTGCGCATCGTTTAACGATATCCTTAATATCTAATTTTTGTAATCATTTTCAATTGTTCATATGAGTTTTTATCGCAAATATAATTACAACAATTGTATTAAGGAGTAGAACAATAAGCTTCTAAGAAAGTTATATCTGCCAGGACAGCAGGAACAAGCATTTCATTTGAACCCACACACATCAGGTATGTGCACATTTTGCACTCACTCCTGTTTATTATTCCTTTTCTTCGCGTTCATTTATTTTTCTGTTTGCTTCCTATTCGTTTGATGCAACACAAACGGTTCAATGTTTGGTCAATAAATGTTTCTGTGGTACCCGAGTGTGTTTCATTCATGATGAACTATAAGGAAAGGAATAAAAGCATTGTAGTAGTAGTCAGTTCCCATAACATTGATGTTGATAATTTTAATGCAAAATCAATGAAAAGTCTCCCTGGTTTATAAATAGATAGCAAGAGCAGCTCCCTGTCGCGCTTTGTGTTGTTTCCATTCGAAATTTATCGTTTGGGTATTAACATTTGAAAATATTATAAGTAGACATTCACATCTTGTTAAATTAATTTAATCTCGCCTTCTTCCAGCACACTGATGGTCGGATGAGCACCATCGGTACTGTAAAAGCCACATTTAGTGACAATATTAAATTGCGCATTAATTGGTAATTTATTTCGCCATTTTTTATGTCCATAATTTCTCTAGATAAAATATATGGTGCATGGTTTCAATTTTAAGTTAGCATGTTTTAGGTATTTTCATAATTTATTTATTATAAAAGTTCGTTTTAAAATCATAGGCTCCGTGAGGTGCTGCCCACGTTGCGGTGCGGTGAGATTTCAAACTTGTATGCCAGAAGACTCTATGTCGCGACCAATCAGAACACTCTAATCGGTTACCATATGCATCAAATTTGTATTGGGCACAATTTATGCAGTGTGGTATAAGTTGGATCATTTGATTATAAATTTTGAGAAGAAATAGAAATCAAAAAGACAAAAAGTGATAATAAACATAAACACACTGAATTGATAGTCATCAGCTCTCTGCTACTATTAATAAGCGTGTCATAGTGGTTTTCATAAACGGGATAAATTGCAGGCAAGATCTTGCCAGTTTGTGTTTGATACCACAGGTAATTATTTTTATTATTTTTAATCAAAATAGAAAAATATTGATAGGTTTTCACCCATTTCCTCTATTAACACTTGACATGAGTCTACTTCTTTCATACATTTGTGAGAAATTCATTTCGATTTGGCATGCTTAGGTTATGAGTGTTTTCAATTTGCTTTTTCTAATCAAAATTAAGTTTTCAAGTAGACTGTGCCTGTAGCTCAGGCAACAAAAAACAAGTTCACCACAAAATAACTGATATTGCAAATCGGTGTGTAAACAAAACGGTGAGGTTTTTTCTGTGGCGTCCAGACGTGCGGCCTTTTAATTCTTAAATTTTCGATTTTATTCTGATAACATTTTTTAAAACAATAACAGTAATAATTTACAATAAATAAGAAGCACATTGGCGTGTAAGTAAGTCGCCGCAAAATTTCTACGTTTGATTGACTTGGCGTTTTGAATTTCATCATCACCTGGGTGGTAGAAGGTCGTTCAAATTTTGGGTTGCTGATCTAAATTAGTGTTGTGGATCTGAGAGTGATCTGCAGTAGCCCTGAGCAAGTTGATTATAAATATTTAATATTGTAAGGTAATTATTATTCATTTTAATTCTATATAACATTACATCCTAACTTCAACGATGAGTATTTATTAAGGTATATTGTTGTATGAATGTTTGTTAGATATGAGTGACATGTTCATAAATTTTTTTTTTTTTTGATTGTATATGCTAGTTTGTTAGGCAATTGAATTCCGTTTGCATCTAGATAAGTTACTTTATTGATAAAGCTTTTCCACCCTACTCCACTACTGTTGTGTTGTTAGCTATAGACATATTAGTAGTTTTTGCCTTGAAAATGTCACCCACCTCTCATGATATGTTTTTCTGACTGGCGCGGGTTCTGTATGCGTATGTATAATATTAGAATAGATAGAATAGAATTGAAATAGGAATAGTTGAATAGAATCATCAGTGATTGAAGATATGTGTAATGGCACCAGTGACTGCATCCGCTGTTGTCCGAATTCCTGATTTATCAATTTACAATGTCAACGATAGAATTCTGAGTGACAGGTTTTAAACGATTAATAACTAGGTTCATTGGTGTATTAATTTTGTTTGGCTTGTTGTTGTTTTAGGTCTGCTAACAGAAGCAACAAAGCTAGCAAAATGTCTGACCGCAAAGCAGTCATCAAGAACGCTGACATGAGCGAGGATATGCAACAAGATGCTGTGGATTGTGCCACACAGGCAATTGAGAAGTACAATATTGAAAAGGTATTTTTTATGTCGTATAAAAATTCGTTCAACTGTTAAACAACGCCAGCATAATTATCTATTTGCGTAGGACATCGCTGCGTATATTAAGAAGGAGTTCGACAAGAAGTACAATCCGACATGGCATTGCATCGTCGGGAGAAACTTCGGCTCATATGTGACGCACGAGACACGCCACTTTATATACTTTTACCTTGGTCAGGTGGCCATCCTGCTCTTCAAGAGCGGTTAAATATTACTGCGTCTGCTGCCTCCTGCCTATTTGCTGTCCGGTCCAGATTGCCGCTGCCACCGCTACTACCACCACCGAAAAAAGGAGCAGCAACTGCAGACAACAGACGACGGCTGGCCGTTTCCCTAATTTCCCACAAGAAACACTTACACCTTTTTAAGAAGACACACTAAATCATTTTTAAAACATAACAAGAAACAACTTGCTCCTATCATTCTTTGATCAACTCTTTTTTTTTTCTAAATTGGAGAGATTTCTACTTTCTACCATTCAAGTTTCTTTTCTTTTTTTAATAGATTATAACAATGATAAAGTCGGGAAAATAGTAGTGGAAGAAGAAGAGCACATCCACACTCATTTGCCCTATTAAAATAATACCAATTTCTGGAATATACACACTTTGTTACAATTCAATTTTTATTTGATGGTTAATTAATTAACCCCGCTAAATTACTTGTCCTCTTAACACTAGAAGACATCTGACATCTTTCATTCAAATAAATGAATGTGCACAAAGTGCAAATGTAAAATATTCACTGATTTTCTTTATTGTTTTATTAGTTTTATAACTTTTCTTTTTTAATGTACTTATATATATATATATATATAGATGGGTTCTCGTTTTTTGGTCAAGAATTTACGCGGTGTTACATTGCATTGCTATTATTTGTTATCACTAGACTGCCTTTGTTTTATCACTGTAATGACAATTCATTCTTGAAAGGTTTAAAACTAAGGCAAGCTATGCAGAGAAAGAGTATGTTGTTAAATCAGAATTCATATATTTTTGTTAGCAAGAATGATAAGAGTAATTGTTAGTAAGATGTCTTTTTCTTCTTAAATTTTCGGTGACTCATGATTCTGAGCTAACATAATCTATTACATATATTAAGTAATGAGTATTTACAAATTTAATATGAATCTCGAATAGCATGAAAGTTGTTTTTGAAAGAGCACACAATTTTTTTTTTGTTGACTACTATCTTCTTTAAATTAATATGAGTATTAAGAAGCGTAATATAATTTAAAAATGATAAGATTAAAATTAAGTTTATTAGAATGCAAGTTATAAATTTTATGTATAATATAACAATTCTAATGCTGTAATGTTCAACAAATGTCTCCTTTTCTCAAAAGTCTTGTTGAAAAAGAAACAAAGTACATACTAATATGTCCAAAATATAACATTCCCAAATTTTTGATTGAATCAAAGTGGAAATTAGTTATATTAATCTATTTTTTTAGTGCTTGCAGATTCAATCAGCTGATACCCAAATTCAACTTTTATTATTGGAATTTGAAATAGTTTCAATTTAATAATTATAATGTAAACTCCGCTTTATGTTCGCACTGTCATTTCGCATGACGTATCATTGGGAGGTTTAACCTAGAAGTTTGTCATTTGTTTAGTTCGTGTTTTATAAAAAATGGATTTATCCAAACAAACAAATGAAAAAAAGCTTCAATTGTGTCGTTGGTACTTCAAAGGTAATTAATTTAATAATATCTATGCAGTATACTAATATTTATTTATTTTTAGTGGGCTTTGCACTGCTTCCTTTTGTCTGGGCAGTGAATGCTATATGGTTCTTCTCCGAAGCATTTAGAAAACTTGAGTATCCTGAGCAGAAACAAATTAAAAAATGTAGTAACATGCGTTTAGGTATACAAATGTCTATCTGATCAAATATGAATATTTCAGATGTAATATTTTCTGCAATTGGTGCATTGGTTTGGTTAATTGGACTTATCACATGGGTCATCATCTTCCAGTCTTATCGTATTCAATGGGGTGAATTTGCTGATGACATTTCATTTATTATTCCATTAGGAGAATAGAATAAAGCAAGACAATCATATTAGATTTAAAATGTAAGTTATTACCAATATATTAATATTGGACATGGAACAAATGTTTGTTTGATCCAAAAAAATTTATTGGTCATATTTTAATTAGGTTACAGTGTATATGTATAAAAATATTAATTACAGCTTAATCTTTGAGTTATTTATAAAACTTATCTAAATAGCATCTAATGAGAACTTAAAACTAGACCTACAAGTGAAATGTATAATTATTTTACTTTGTGTAGTGATATTTAGTCAATGAATTTCATTAGATTTTGTACATGAAAAGTTGCAAATTACTATCAGATGTGTGCCATAGATCCTCTAACTGAATTTTTGTTCATATAATTGTGAATCTAAAGTTATAACTGACTAATCTCAGTATGTTTTTTCTCCACAGAGTATTAAAAGCATGCTAACCAGTATGTAGCATGTGAAATGAAGTTCAAGTCTCCTTCCATACGATGTGCTTTTCCAAATTAATCCTGGATAATTAATGTTGGGGACGGATATTTCTAAAGATAACAAAAACAAATAAAATATTTATTCCATTAAAATGTTCAGGAGAACAGTGGCTACTTTATAATAAATTATAATTAATGCAGCAAACCAAGCTCACATCCAGAGAACATTGCAAATTATTTCACTACATCTAGAATGATAAAAACAACTTACCTGAAGTACGCAAACACGAGAGTTGATATCAGTGCGATTGTGCTCGTTGATAATTGGGCTGCATCGCCATATCTTGCTTGACCGCATGCGGGTGGGCACACCGGAATGATAGATTCTACGTTAAATAAGAAACAAAAATGATAAATAAATTATGAAATTAAACATTTAGCATCAAAACATTGCATTGCTTCATCACAAATCATACCATTCTCGAACGCTACGAATTTTAATCTAAACAACTACACAACTTACCAAACAACTCAGCCTTTCCTTCAGCTGACCCAAGTTTGTTGGTAGCTTTACAAGTGTAACTACCATACTGTCTCTTCTCAATCGTGATTACACGTAAAGTAAAATCTGTAAATTCGTCGCTAGTTGCAAATTGATCGATTTTATAATGTTGGTTCGTAGATAATGTAACACCATCTTTAACCCATACAATTGCTGGTGGTGGATACGCCACTACGTGACATTCCAAATCCATATCGTATTGTAAAGCTTGGCCAAGTCGTGGTCGTGGAATAGTAACAACCGGTGCAAATTCTACCTCCACGGCGATATTTCTACGTGCACCACGCCCAACACCATTCTCAGCGATGCAATAATATGTACCGCGATCCTCTTTACGAATGGTTTTCATTTTTAATATGTTACCACGATATATTGCACCGCCTGAGGGTAGAATAGCATTATTCTCGCGCCGCCAGGAGATCCTAGGTGCGGGATAACCACCGGCATAACATTCCAACTGCACCGATTCCCCTTCGGAGACGATTAATGAACGCGTAGAATTGTCGGAAATAAATGGAGGGCGGCGAACTGCCAGTTGAACGGATGCTGAAATCTTATTGTTGACCGAAATTAAAACTTGACAACGATATGTCCCTGCATCAGTTTCCTGGATATCCTTAATAACAAGTGTGTAAGTTGAACTTTCCTAGGGACAAAAGTTATATGTATTACATTTACAGCAATTCTAATGAATTTACATCAAAATCACTTACTTTGTCATGACGTAATGAAAACCGGGAGTCTTGCAAAATCAATGTAGAAAGGGTTGATATTGGTACATAATTATGCAGTGGATCATCTTTAATCCAAAGAACTGGATAATCTTGAGAGTATTGAACAGAACATACCAGTTCAACAGTACCTCCAATGTCTTTAATTTGTTCTTGTGTTATGTAAGAAATTGTTGGTGACCTTTGTGCATAAGCTACAAAATTAATCAATGATAACACAATTGTGGTAACTATGAAACTTATTAACTAGTTATTGAACAAACTTTATGACTTGGAACTACAATGATGGAATAAGGTAACGAGTTAACCTTATCTCTCAAAAAAGTAATATGAATTTACATTTAGGGTTCTGCAATATGTGGTATTTCTTACCTGCTTGAAGCAAAACAATAATAAACAGAAAAGATGCTGACCACGCTGAAGACATCTTCGTGTGTTGTATTGACGCCATTGCCCAACAAAATGCTGTTGTTAGTTCTTTTACTTGTTCTTGGCTGAGGTCTTTCCTCTACGACGCACTAGTGATTCTTTGAGCGATGCCTGTAACTAAATGCAAAGGCGTATCAACTAAAATATTTAATGTGAATTGCAGAGTTTTATCTGATTATTCTCACTTAGGGTCAGACATGGGCCCAACCATAAATAAGCCGTAACAGACGATGTGTTGTGCTAACACCGCAGTTCGTCACTGGCACCACGCCTATATTAGTTAATAGTTTTGTTTGAGAGGGGAATAATTTCAGTCAGAAGCATTGAATTTTTGCATTTATTTGCATTTGTTTGCTAATATATTACAAACTATTTTTCGTTTATAATTGAAGCATTTATTATTTTAATATAATAAATAATTATATTATTTTAAAGTTGGTGCCTAAGATGTCAAGAATTGTCAACATGCTGTCAACTTGCGGCTACATCCCCCTCCCGTACCAACAAAGCTTATTGTTGTTATTGATTGCGATTTGAGGCGGCTTTCGGATCAGCAGGCCAAATCAGCCCAATAATTTAAAGCACCATTACTTCACGTAGATTTATTGAAATTGAAAAGGAGCCTTCCCAGAAGGCATTCCATATACATCCACCCTACATAAGTCTATTGTAAGTTGTGTGTTGACTTATTATTTACTGTTTCATAAATTTCCACTATACCTAATAAATCAGAATAGTTCTAGTTAAATATAAGAATTAATATTAATTATTATACAAATTACTCTTAGGTTTCTCTGGGTGTTGCTGACTATGACTTCAAAGGATACTTTAACTGACCAAGAGTCTATTATAAAAGATGCCCTTTTTACTTTTGTGCGTCAACATATACCAAATGGGGATTTGTCACTTATTGATGAGATAGTCCTATCTTATGTTGTGGCCATCCTTGAGGATGTGTCCTCCGATCCCGTTTTTGACGTGGAGGGCTTTTGCGAAATGATGTCTGCATATTTTCCAGAGTTTGAAAGCTTAAATCATGCCACAGTTTGTTCATGGATGTTTGAACTAGAAGCTAAGTTAAGGGATGAAGCAAAACAGCATAAAGATGACCGTGACATAAGTCTTATTGAGTTGGCAATGCCAGAGATTTTGCCTGTTGTTAAACCATCGAAACAACATGAAGTTGAAGAAGTTGAACCTCCTAAAAGGGTGCATAAAATCAGTGAGGTCAGTGATGGTGGATCGGATTCTTCATTTGGGGATTTTGGAGAGGAAGTTGAGTCTCTGCAGGACATGTTTCCACATGTTTGTGCTTTAGAGGTAATTTCTAATATCACAAGTTTTACTTTCTTCTGTGTAACAAATATCTTTCAGATTAAGCATTGCTTAGCAATCGCTTGTGGAGATCTTGAACGTGCAACACAGATACTTCTCCATAGACAAGAGCTAGGTCAAAGTATTACAAACAATAGCTCTTTGATTCTTTCTTCAACAAAAAGTCTAATCGATGACAACGAGTTGAAGAATCGTATAATTGAGCGCTATTCGTATATAGATCAGGAATCTTTGGCAAGAGAGCATCGGCCAGTTGCGCCGAAAGTAGAACCTAAGAAGCTTGTACGTTATAGAGATAACAAAATAGTTTCTCTTAAGGGTGAGCGCTATACAGAGGTAAAGAAAGGCGATGACGTCGAGGACGTTTCATTGAAGAAATCGAAAAAGCAACAGCAACATTGTCCGTAACAGATGGGTGGTGGGCTGGCGACGTTCTGTGCGGCCGTCGTCGCCTTCGCCGCCGCTCTTGCTCCCGCGAACGCACCATTGTATTGCTCTTGTGTGTTTTCTATTTATTATCACTTCTCTTATCTGTTTATTAGCTCCGGACATTTCGGAAAAGGCGATAGAACTGTTGCATTATTTTCTTATCGTTGTTACCGGTGTTGTTCACGTTCTCTTTCCAATTTGCGGGGCGTCTTCGAGCCTCATGCTACAATTAGGTATCTCTCTATTAGTTCCATACTATTTATCTCTGTTAAGTGCTTGCAGTAGCTATAAGGAGCAAGCGAACCGCCGCCAGGGAAGGCGTCGCTTGCTCCTCCAGAAAAAGTTCATTCTTGTTAGGTACATGACTATTATATATTTAGAATTCTATTTCAAACACGTATCGAATGACAAAAAAGGAATTTGAGTCTGAACCTCAATGGTTTTTAGTTCTAGAAATACGTTTTTAAGTCAATTTCTCTTTTAGTTGTTAGTTAATTAATTTATGTGAGGTATGGAGTTGTTGTTCAGTGTATTTGGAGTATCAATGCATATTTTATATCTATAGGAAATTGTTTCTAGTCACATTCATTTTATATATTTATGTTTAATAAGTATGAGTTATTATTTAAATATTACACCCAAGGCCATATATGCAAAGGGTTCTGAAGTACTACTATTTTGAATTTAATGATTTTCTATGATAATTATGGAAAGTGAATCTCGATCGTTTCAAGGCGTTTATGTAAATCAGTATTACATTGTATTTATTAAGCAAACTTATTTAATTCGTTTTCGTTAACATTAGAAATTATTTGTGTAAAACTGGTGTGTTGCTGAATTTTGTAAAATTTGCAAACACTGTAACTATAAACAAAAGTAACACGTACACAATGCATCTGTGATTTTAATTGGTAGTAATATGTTTGTTAATTAATCGATTTTTATCTGAAATGACTTAGTTATGATACGTTTATTTATTTAATTGTATCATGATCGGAACCAGTATTAAATTGCAACATACATATTTCTAAAAATCTATCACTTTATTTATCATGAATTTAATTAATCTGAAATCGTGTCATTTTTGTCGTAAATACATAATTTTAAAAATAAGCATAATAATGTAATTAATATTTCAAATTTGAGTTTAGCTCAGCCTGTATAAAGGCCTCTGCATGGTGCTGCCACCAGTGGCACATGCACGAATTAAAAGTGACGAATTCTCGCAAACGTCACAAAACGTCAGTTAGTCAGCAGCTCGCAAGCTACCGCAGAAACTCGATTGCAAAACACAACAGAAACAAACACTGGTGTTTCTTTTGCGAGCACAATCGGAGACATCAACTGGTATATTAATCGTCGACATTTGATTGTGAGCCGGCTCTTGTATATCCGACAATAGGTTTCTAAGAACTTCCCGTGTTCCTGCGGTGTGCATTGTGTGCTCGTCTCTCGCACTTGTGTGGTTGTGTTGTGTCGTCGTCGTGCATATTAAGAATTACGTCGTGGTTGCTGCTTCTGTTTGTAACGTGTTCGACGACTATGGTAAAACCGACTTGCTGGAAATGTAACTAGCAGGATTATTGTGCTTCGGCAAGTCAATGCAATAAAGCATTCAGGAGAAAATACTCTGGCGCATGCATATATTCATTGTTGCGTGCACGTTAATTAGCATGCCAACGAAGGCTGGCGCGAGCTGGCTTGCGCCGGCTGCTGCGTCTGAAGAAGTTACCAACAGGCGATGAGATAAGTCTTCGTGTCAATAGAAGAAGCAAGCTTAACAAAGAGAGAAATAAACAACCAATTTTACGGAGCAGCGGGTAACCATGGCTCATGGCCAAAACCAGGCCGCAGGGGCAACAACGCAGGCGACGGTCCCGACAGGCATGACACAAAATTCTAGCGGCCAAGGCCAAATGAACAACGTGGAAAATCTCCTTAGAGTTGGCTATTATGAGTTGGAAAAGACTATTGGCAAAGGAAACTTTGCTGTTGTCAAATTGGCAACAAATATTGTGACGAAGACTAAGGTAATAAAAATTGTATTTTGTAATAAATTCATATCCAATTCCTTCTTGTCGAACTTCATAAAGGTATGTTTTCTATTAAATTGTTGAAGATGTTTTATCATAGATACATTGGCATGATGTTTGATCATAAAACATGGTTTGTCAATTGATTTTAATGAATAAATCGCCTTCAATTTGAATTGCCAATTAATCGTGCGTTTCATGTATGGTAATAGTTTGATTCAAGTATGAGCAATCCGATAACATTGTCATGAATTTGTACTATGCATGAAACTCAACCCCGTAGCCATGGCATCGTGAAGCGGAGCAATGTGGAAGAAGCCGTGATTCATTAATACTGCAACGTGATCGACATGGTCACGCGGTAGTGCGTTACGCGTTTTAAACTTCATTCTCTTCTCACAACATTTTTTATTTGCAGGTGGCTATAAAAATAATCGACAAGACGGCGCTAGATGTAGACAACTTGACGAAAATCGTACGGGAAACAGAAAACTTGAAGCGTTTACGGCATCCGCATATCACACGCCTTTACCAGTTAATGGAAACGAAGCATTCCATATATATAGTGACAGAGTATGCCAGTAAAGGTGAGATCTTCGATTATCTGGTTGCCAATGGTCGGATGCTGGAGCCGGAAGCGAGACGAATTTTCGCTCAAATTATCTCCGCAGTTAGTTATTGTCATAAAAACGGTATTGTTCATCGAGACCTTAAAGCCGAGAATCTATTGCTGGATAATAATATGAACATAAAGGTAATATAATGCATATTCTGCATCGTTCTATTACATCTAACCTGCTTCTTTCAGCTTGCCGATTTTGGATTTAGCAATCAGTTTAAAAAGGGCATCCTTTTATCTACATGGTGCGGTTCGCCTCCCTATGCTGCTCCAGAATTATTCATGGGGTTAAAATATGATGGTCCCAAAGCAGATATTTGGGTAAATTGCTATAAACGATTTTCTAAAGGATATAATGATGCTTATTTTATATCTAATTTCAGAGTTTAGGTGTGGTTTTGTATGTGTTAGTCTGTGGTCATCTGCCCTTTGACGGCAAGACCCTGCACGTATTGCGTAGCGTCGTCATTGAAGGAAAATTTCGTATACCATACTTCATGTCTCAAGAATGCGAACATTTAATTCGTCATATGCTAGTCGTCGATCCAAAGAAACGGATGTCTTTGGCAAGTGTGGCCAAACACATTTGGCTAAATGGCTGCGAAGTTGTTGTTACTCCTCCTGCACGAGAACAGATGTATAATAAGACTGTCATTGAACACATGACTCAATTGCCAGGCCTGACCCAGGATATGATCATGAAGAGCGTGCAGACCAACTCGTTCGATCATGTCTACGCAATTTATTGCCTTCTTGTTGATAAATTGCATCAGCGATATATTAATTTCGAATCGAAAGTAAGCTTAAATCAATTCATTAGTAGTACAAGTAATATATTACTTTTAATTGTAGTTAATGCGCCGACAAACTGTCAGTACATCGACTAATATATCAGTGGCTGGCTCAACCAGCACTGTCAGTAACCAAAGCATCGAATGCATAGACGACCGGAGCGAGGCGAACATCAACTTGGATGTAAACTCCAGATCTTCGGAGTTTGTACCTAACGAAGTCATGGAAGTGTCAACTGGTTGCGTGCGAAGAGAGAGCTTTAACGAAAACTATTTACGAACAGTCCGAGATGAGGTGAAACAGCGACGGCGGAGTTTCAATGAAGGGGCAATTGCTCCTCTAAGCATTGCCCAAGGTGTCATCGTTCCGCCGATTATATCGGACGACATCGGCTCACCCTTTGTATCAATGCCTACTATTCCAGCTGTTTATCTAGGCGATGAGAATTCTCAACAGCTCGAGAAGGTAATATAAAATATTGTACTATAGCATGGCTATAACAAAATAACACTTGTATTTTTAGTTTGGTGATACGGAAATGGACAATAGCATAGACGAATCCCTGTCATCTTCCCTAACAGTTCCCACAGCTTCGACAACTGGTTATGGCTCATACAACTCCTCCCTCGCAGATCGTTCCTTCCATTCTAACGTCCGCCGTCATACAGTAGGTCCTGGTGATTCCGCTCATGAACAAGTCCTGGAATCACATTACATGTCTCAACTAGCCCAAGCCACATTGATTCCTCAACAGAACCTCCTTCTCAATCTCCCTCTATTAGAGCAACATCCTTCGCATACCTATGCTGGGAAAGACCCGCATCTCCTAAAACCACCGACTGTTCTCAACGCTGCTGGTGGTTTCGGCCGGCGGGCATCCGATGGAGGTGCTAATCTGCATCTCCCAAGTGCATGTGGAGGCCAATGGGTTGGTCCTTCTAGTGGTAGTCATGAGAAACTCAATATGGGCTTGATGTCAGCAAGCAGCTCCACAGGTGCTGGTGTTAGCCTGAGCAGCGCAGTAGCCAGCATCACCGATCATTCACTTACCTCGCAGCAGCCCCTGGACGATCTCGTTGATCCGCTTGCAGCTGCAAGATTCCGTCAATGCGGAGGAACTACTCGACGGCATACTATGGCTAATCCGGAGGAGGTACATGCAATGCAAGGAGCTGGACCTAGAGATGGTGCCGGCGGAGCCAGAACGAGGCGTACGGGATTGTTGACAGTCATTCCACGGCCAGGTATGTTCAATCTATCAAGTAAATTGCTATATATACATATTTGTTGCGTTAATAACAAATTGTGTACACACCCTTTTTTATATCTGGTTATTTTTGTAACTGCACAGAGGGTAGAGACTGCATGCTTTTATTAAAATTAGATTTTTAATATGTCATACTTATTGTAGACAAGTAAAATTGATTACTTTTAATTTGATGCTGATTAGTTAAAATATGTACATGGTAATTAGTTCATTTTTGTTTTTTTATGTGTTTTTTCACTGCATGGATTTGTTGTTGCTATTGCGTTGCGTGTTACGATTACAATACGTTAGTCACATCCCCCGATGTGGTTCGGGAAGTCGTAGCGAGCATTCAATCCTGCAAATTCAAGCAGGTCGTAACGCGCAAACACTCCAGGCACGCTGTCAAACCGCATTTGCCTACCGTACAAGAATCTGGTAAGATCACAAGTTTTGCACTATTTGCTTAGTAGTTTATGTTGTTAGTGGTGCGCACAATTGGGATAGTACGCTTAGGATATAAATAATTGATAATATCATATTTGTAGGTCGCGAACCTAAGACTATGGAACGGTTTTCCCCTGTGCGAAGGGGTAGCGAAGGCTCAGCATCTAACTCACGCAATCTAAGTCCAGCCACGCCGCAGCAGGAATGCCAAAGACTTCAACGAGGTTTGGCTGCCAACAATCGCTCGAGTCCTCCTCGATCGATTCCTGGATCACCAATTCATCTGATGTCTGATCAGCCACACGTATCCCCGATTCACCAGCTCTATGATATAGCTGGTGCGGGAACTTCCTCGCGAGACGACTTCTGCTACGCTAGTCCTTTGCATAGTCCATACAGCAACAGCGTTGGTGGTTCACCAAAGCACACACCACATTATTACATGTACTCTGGATCTACGTCACCTATCATGCCTATGATTACTCCTCCCGGTGGCTCACCTGCCTATCACATTCCCACAGTTTCCTCCATCACGCAAGGCCTCAGTGGGCTTAATACCTGCGGAACTTCGGGTCCTTCAATTACTCAAGGTACTGGCTTCCAACAACAAACGCCACAAGGGATGCAGCACCTTGGTCCCGATGACCTCCAAGCCGCCTATCACGTATCACTTCAAGGCTTGCAAAATCTACAAAGTTATCAAAACATTCAGCAAACCTTCCCGCATCACATTCTCACCATACACAACCATCGGTCCCTCACCAACTCCCCAATTTCCAATCCTAGTAGTCCTGGCCTAGACATGATCCAAGAAGAGCTTCCTCAAACGTCGCAGTTGCTCGCATCTGTTGCGGCCGTCGCTGTATCACATCCGCAAATCTCTGTTACTGATGTCCAAGGCAGTGAAGTTACGCTCATCGCCAGCACAGACACTTCCGAAGATTCAATGGATAGCCTCGAAAACATTCGCGCAACCAAAATCCCGTCGTTTGTCATCAGTCGTCCATTGGACGGGCCGTCGATCACCAAGGGCATCGGTAGGAAATCTTCCGCTGAGAACTCGGACCTTACGGAGATGTTCTCCTCATTCGAACAGAGAAGAAACTCAGACAAGTCTTGCTATTCTGAAGACAGTCTCTCTAACGATAGCCTTAGTCCAGGACAAGATCAGGATACTCAGAGTTCGCACAGTTCCGAAATGGCAACTGCAAGTCGCGACGGTGGCAATTTCCATCTATTCCAGAATGACTTCGAGGTGGAGTTATCAGAGGTGTGTTCGAAGCTGCAGAGTTGTGATATTTTGGACATGGTCAGCATCATCGGCAACAAGCTAGAAGCGAGAGAAGCACAAGCGCAAGCCCCCGATAAGATTAGCCTCTGCTTTGATGGAGGTGTTGAAATTGAGTTGGAGGTCGTGGACAAAGCACAACAGCTCGATTCAAGGACGATGAAGGGGTTAAAGTTGAGACGTGTCTCTGGGGATTACTTCGTCTATCACCAACTATGTCAGCAGCTAATTAATTGCATGACGTAGTTTGCAGATGTAATGACTTTTCGCCAAAATTATTCCAGTTTGAACAAATGGCGGAATTAAATTGTGATAAATTGTGATTCTTCAATATCTAAAGTAAACGTAAAAGACTTTTAATGGAAGGATGGGATGCACACATGATTAAGAAAAAATCGAAGAAGGAAATGAAGGCGTGTTAGACTTGTTAAAAGTCTATTTAATTATTAATTAATTCAAGATAGATATTAAATTGTAATTAATAATTTCTTTATTACATTCCGTATACTTCTTCGTTAAGATTGAATCGGCGTCATTAAATATTCAAGTTTTAAAAATGCCAATAAAAATGTTATTTTAGTTTCGTTAAGGTTTGGCCCATAGCATGCTTACAGCGAACTAATAGTTAAAATAGTTGAGCACGGAAGATGGGCCGCAAGGTGCGACAACCTATTTTAGAATGCCTTGAAGCTATGTTGCAAAATTAAGAAAGTTACACCACAAGTAGATTGAACCAATATTTTTTGGTCCAGGAATTAATCCGATAAAGTAATTAACAAGAAGAAACCAAAAACTAAAATAATTGATTCTAAGAATCAATGTCTTAAGACTTGAGTGAAAGAAATACCTTAAAATGTTAACTTTCGCACAAACAAAGCAATTACCAATTTGTGGTGTTTTATTTTATCTGTAAGTTATTTCCACATGTTACATGCATATAAATTTCCCAAAGCTACAGAGTGCACATTTATTATGGTCTAATATTTTTATTATTATTTTAAGCTTGGTGAAATGTTCCTACCTAAAACATTTGCACTGTATTTAAGGCTTTCTACTTCTGTTGCTTGATTCAATGATGCATCTGATAGCAGCCTTTCGCTTCTTTCTTCTTCAATGGGTCCTGAAACATATATGAATTATGGTATTAATCATATAGTCAAATTAACATTTTTTAATAATTAATTTAGTCTTACTGTTATAGGGAGTATATTTGTCGCTAACAAAGTCTTCAATGTGGTATCCTACATAACCAATCACTGCAGCAAAGGGTAAAGTCACAAAAGGAGCATATTGGCGAATAATTCGAATCGCAATTGGCCACATTATGATTATTTAAAATAACATTTGTTTTTAGATCAATTTGGATAATATGGTAGACATAAATTTCGAGATAAATTTGGTTTTATAGAGGTTATGATGTATGTTTACATGCAATTCACATCTGATAAGAAATAAAATTAATTTTGCAATGATTGATACAAAAATAAATCGATTGATACGTTGTATGTTATACAACAAATCTAATTTGAGGAAGTATTACACAGTAAAGAGTGGCCAACATGTAAAATCCAAAGAAAACCAATTACCCAAACAACTTTATATTCAGATAAAAACAGCGGGTCCAATAACAATTGCTGAATATATGAAACAAGTCTTAATACATCCTATGGGTAACAATATATCAAAACCTTTTATCATTGAAATGATTTATATAAATTTTCTTTTTAGGCGGATATTACATACACAAGGATGCTTTCGGTGCTGCTGGAGATTTTATAACTTCACCAGAACTTAGTCAAATGTTTGGGGAAATGATTGCTGTATGGTTTCTAAATGAGTGGCAGAAAATTGGATCACCAAAGCCATTAAATGTAAATATAATATATAATTTTGTAGAGCATAATTATTTTATATTTAATTACTATTTGTAGATCATAGAACTTGGTCCAGGGAAAGGATCATTAATGCAAGATCTTTTACGTGTTTTCAACCATTTCGACGCGCTTAAAGATGCTTCAGTTCACCTTGTGGAAGTTAGTGACTTGATGGCAGATGCTCAAGCCCGTCGTCTTTGTATTAATTGCAAACAATTAGCAGATAAAGATTCCCCTTTCTACAAAACAGGAATCAACGCAGCCGGTATACCAATCCATTGGTATCGTCATTTTAGTCAAGTTCCTGGCGGATTTTCTTTCTTGATTGCCCATGAATTTTTCGATGCTCTACCAATTCATAAATTTATAAAGACTGAGAATGGACATTGCGAACTGTTAATTGATATACAAGATGAGGAATATAAATTTAGATTCGTCCGTGCAAGAGAGTCTACTCCTGTGGGAAAATTTTTCATTAGTCCTGGAGAAACTAGATCAGATATTGAAGTATCGCCAGATTCTTTAGTCCTCGTCAAAAGTATTTCACAGCATCTAGAGGAACATGGAGGTTTTGCTTTAATAGCAGATTACGGACATAATGGTGAAGGAACTGATACTTTTCGAGCATATAAAAAGCATGAGCATCACGATCCATTGATAGATCCTGGTTCGGCGGATCTTACAGCAGATGTGGATTTCAATATGTTGAGGAAATCTATTGAACAGCAGGGCGGAACAATTGTCTATGGTCCCGTGTCTCAAAAGAAATTTTTGTTAAGCTTAGGAATGCAAGAAAGGCTTAACAACTTGATAAAACAGGTGGACGATAAACAAAAGGAAAATTTAAATAGGACTTTTGCAATGCTTACTGATGAAAATCAAATGGGTTTGAGATTTAAATTTATGGCATTACTGCCTGCTGTGTTAAGGAACTTTCTTAAGCAATATCCGCCCGTGGGTTTTAAGTAAATCCTGCATTACAATAATTACTCTTTAATAGATTGTATTAGTTAAGAGAATATTTATGTTAAATTGAAGGCCATTAATGCAGTTATTTAACTAATTACAATGTATGCACTAAGCGTTTCAGTGCATGCCACACAATGTAAATTAGTATCTTATATAAAGGAATTAATAACACTCAGTATATTCGAGAGGTGAAAGTTGTCTGTGGCGACGTTAACTGACTTGGTTGAATTTGTGAAGTTAGTATGGAAGTAGACACTGACTGAGTGACCTATTAATTTCTCTTTCATTAAATTCTTGCAGACTGTTTTACAATAACATTGCATAGAAGACATAGTCATAACAGTTTGCTATTAACCCAAAACAAGTGAATCATGCTTGGCTATAATTTCATAGTTGGTGGCTGCGTCGTGATTAGTGTTCTTCTTACAAATCAATCTAATTGCGGTAAATATTACGGATAAAGATATTTTAAGCATATAATAATTTTAAATATTTCTAGATGCCTTGATTATTCCTGATGAGGTTCCAACACTATTGTCACTAATCTATTCAAACATTCCTACACTAAAAAAGGGTAAGGCTTTATTATGAATTATTAATTAACACATCAGCTACTATAAATGGTGTGTGTTTTTAAGGCACTGACTCTCGTCTTGGATGGGGTTTCCGGCTTGGTGATCGCGCTGACTTTCAATTTCTAGTTGAATTGGGCCCTCAAAAAGACACTCTTCCTCTTGGAAACCAAGGAGATAATGCAAACAAACGACAAGCCCTCAATTCATTAGCCAATACTTTATATGCCCAATCCATTCGCAATAAACAGAATCAAGAAAAAGAAGCTTCAAAGGTCAATAAAGACAAATTAAGTTTAATCTTTTAATTTATTTAATACTGCTTTAGGTATTGGAACACAATCCACCCAATGCAGAATTTATTCAACAATGGAGTGAGAGTTTAAAGTTAGACCATAATCGCCCAATAGAAGGAACAGAGGAACCTACCAAATTTACTTTGGGAATCGGCGAAGTGGACGCAAAAGATTATATACCAGCTGACGAAACAAGTATAATTAAAGTACCCAAATCTACAACAAGTCATAAGGATGCATTAGATAATGTCGATTTTGACTAATTCTGTATACATATAACAAATTGAGGTGAAACAGAATATTCGGGTTGTTAGGAAATTAGATTTGTTTATACCAATACAAATTTATGTAAATAGAAATACCATATAACAAAAGCAAAGTATTGAATCTGTGAGGAGTTGGATTAATAACAGAGGAAATATTAGGTAAATGCACATAGAGCATGAATACTCTCAATGGCATGCTCTTTGTACACAATTTCAACAGCAATTGCTGTGCAGTACTTCCATCGAAAAGAATCCCATTGAGTGTCTTTATGCATTAAGTGTAATCTTATAATAAAGGAAACTAATTAATTGGTGTGGTTTTTAGTACATTGGGCCAACAAAAAAATTAACTCATTATCTTGAGCCTTCGGCGTGCCATATTGACTTGAGGATATACTTACCAATCGCGGTTCCGGTTTAATACACTAATCCTGGGTTTCTGTGTAATTCACTACCCTGCAATTGCCTAAGTAAGTTTATTTAGAGTATCGATAAATGTGCGCTTCTCTTCTTATGTTCGTTGTCAGCGAAACGTGCGCTCCAGTGCTCGTTGCAATTGATTTCATATTACTTTATAATATTAATTAACCCATATCAATTTAATTAGTGATTTACGCGGTTAAAGATTGTCCTGTTAAACTATTCGGCTAGATTTATTATTATTCGTCGCAAAAATACACATAGTATTGTTTCACATTATGCATGACGGCGTACGTGTGCGCGTTGTGCTAGTGTAAGTGCGCTATAAAACAATTGCATTTGTTTCTGCGCTGCCATTTTGACTACATGATAAAGGCTTGCAAGTAAGTATTTAATTGGCAAACCAGTCTTTTATCATAATTCACTGATTAGTTTTATAAGTTCGGCTATGTTTAAATAGATTTAATGTTCTTCATTTTGCGTTAATTTGATCATTGGCGAACAATATTCTGCTATCAGCTACTAGTAATAATAATTTGGAATAGTTTAATGCTGTTTGAACTAGTAGATTTATGGACAATTCTGCATTGTTTACAATCATTTTAATTAATTTTGATTGCTCAATACCTATGCATATCAATTTGTACATTAGTACCTAATTTGATTGAGATTGCAATGGACAATAAGTTTTAAATAAGCAAAGACGTAATTAGTATTTATCGCGCTTATATTATGTTGCTGGAAACCGTGTTCTATGTAGCGACAATAACAAGTTTCTTATTTTCGTTTTCTTCTTTCTTCTTTTCTTTCGTGCGTTGCCACGAGATGCGTGAATTCTAGTTCTAGTTCGGTCGTCGCAAATCTCACATCTCTCGTTTGTAACACGTAATGTTTAATCTTTTTAATTAAAAGTTATTAAATATCAGTTGATTTAGTAAACAAGAACGATCATTAAAATTAGTGTGTTAGTGTGCTAGTGCAATAAAAAAGCAGTACGTTGGAATACAGTTTTTTCTTCATCATTATGTTCAATCATTTTCGAGGTAAATGCCGGAAAATTATTTGGAATTTATAATTTCGTTGCCAGGTTGAAATTATTATAACGCATGTAGATGCGCATATTAAGCCTTTATATGTTCATGTAGTAATCGACAAGAAGAGTATAGTGAGTCGTGCTTGTCGCGTTGATAAAGATTCGCCGGCGCCAGTCTGTCGTGCGTTTAATTCGTGCAATGAAAAACAATAACAACGCGAAACGAATCTGTTTGAAACAATACTTGAGAAAGCTGAATTGCAATAGTTTATTCGTTGCATGTCATTTTATCATTGCTAATACTACCTAGTTGCGAATAGTTAATTCGCAAGTAGGTGCTAATCAATAGATTATTACGATAATTTAATGACACAAAGGTCCTTCAATACTAGTTGAAGTTGCTATTGCTTGGTTCTTCGTTAAATGCTGTGCAGCCGCATTATCTGTTTGGAAAATGCACAACGTTACCAAGTCGTGTAGTTGAAGTGTAATTGATGATCGCATTTTTGTTAATTAATGACGTTGTAAACAACAATTCTTTTGCAGATCAGCACACAGTTGACTGCCGTCCGTCGGTCTCTTGTTCATCGACGTTCGAAAATAATTTTGGTTCCTGTATCCGTCGGGATGAAACCATTTATAAGTGCGAGGGCACAATCGCGTTAAGTTAATCCATTTAAAATTCTTCCGGGGCAGTGCGCGGCTAGAATGGACAGTGGTTTTCCCGTCAACATGATCTGCGTTGGATTAGAGATGCGTCGGGAATTACTGAAGGTAATTATTGCCGTCAAATTAGTACTGAACATACCTTTAATGTTTGCATTTCTATCGTTCACAGAACATGCATGTGATGGAGATTTTAGATTGGTACTAGACACATCTAAATCTATGAGTAAGTCAGTTTTACATTTTATCCGATGTTTTAATTTTACTAACTTGGTAAGTTAGCAGCACGGGTGACAATATTAGGTAATGAAGTAGAATAATTTTTGTGGTCAATTTGCCCTTGGCGTATGGATACTATGTCGCTGTGACTAGCAGATAAAGTGAAAAACGTGGTAATTTTCGTGTTTTATCGGATGTAATCATAAATAGCGCAAGAATTTATTTGGGTGGCGTTGGAAAAATAGGAGGCAATGCTGCTTATGTTATTTACAAACATCGTGTCAACTAACTTCGTGGCGGGGGCGGACAAATTGGGGAATTTATTAGGAAAACTTTGCGTTCGTGTGTTTGTAGGTGTGGGCAACTTGTCGCCGGTCATTGTTGGAAAAATAGGAGGCAGGGCTTCTTGTGTTTGATCACAAACAAGGCGGCAACTAACTTTGTGGCGGGGGCGGACAAATTGGGGATAAAATTAGGAAAACTTGGCGTTTGTGTGGTTGTAGGTGTGAGCAACTTGTCGCCTGTCATTGTTGGAAAAATAGGAGGCAGAGCTTTTTGTGTTTGATCACAAACATCGTGTCAACTAACTTCGTGGCGGGGGCGGACAAATTGGGGAATTTATTAGGAAAACTCTGCGTTCGTGTGTTTGTAGGTGTGGGCAACTTGTCGCCGGTCATTGTTGGAAAAATAGGAGGCTGGGCTGCTAGTGTTTGATTTTAAACCGCGTGTCAATTTTCTGCAGGAGGGGGGCGGACAAATTAATTAATTAATTCTGGACCGTAGAGCATTTTG